>CAXFZM010000548.1:0-188089 GCA_964007475.1 Hybos culiciformis | reverse complement strand
GACCAGAATTTCAGTAGCAGAATAAATTTTTCTGTCGCTGATTCTGTTCTGTTGCTAAATTCTGTTTTAACGACACCCGGGCTTAAGTCTAAACTTAAGTTCAAATAACTTTTGTAATTTATTACATATAATTTTATGTCAGCAAAAATTCTCATATAAACAATATGAGAATTTTTGCTGACATAAAATAAAATCCACACGTTTTGTAATAATATATTTTGTGAAAATTAATTAGGTCAACTAATTTCTGCAACCTATGGAGTTT
Organism: Hybos culiciformis; assembly: GCA_964007475.1. Taxonomy (NCBI): domain Eukaryota; kingdom Metazoa; phylum Arthropoda; class Insecta; order Diptera; family Hybotidae; genus Hybos; species Hybos culiciformis. The sequence continues at coordinate 187,824 of CAXFZM010000548.1, read as the reverse complement.
AAGTCAAACTAAATGATGAGTAAAAAATGATAATAATTGCATCAGGAATACTTATACCTAGTTAAAATAAAAATAATAAAGAAATTTTTCAAGTTAACAAAAAAAATAAAGCAATTTTTCTTTATGTGAAATATAAGCGTAGGTCAACAAAAAAATAAAAAACGCATATGAAACAGAATATTGAACTACATATAGAAATTTTTTTTTTGTACAAGAATATTTTTTATGACGAAATTGTGAGTAAAAATGCGTTTCCAAAACATATAAATAGAAACGCATTTTTACAACAATTTCATGTTAAAAAAATTCTACAAAATATAAAGGTAACTATGCTTAAGTAATTAAAATTTTTTTTCCCTTTTTCTTTAGGAGTTGGAACTTGCCATCCTCCACTAAACTATGAAGACAAGTCCAACAGAGTATTCACTAGAATGTGAGCCACACAATTGCCACTTCTAGTGAATCTTAAAAGCCCGCTCTTAGTTGAGGATTGTTGGGTCTATTCAGAATTCAAAGCTGTGCAATTCACCACATGGAGTTTTCCTTCGGAGACCCATACTACGTTGTGGTGCTGTATCTGGCTCTCCTGCCACAGACCCGGATCCAAGAGCTCTGAGCAATCAGCTGCCTAGATTATAGTAGGTGTCAGAAGAACAGATGCAGAGGAAGGACTCAGTGGTCGTTCCCTAGCGTTCCTCAGCCAGCCAATGCACGCGGTACCCGGTTGGACTAGGAACCGAGTAAAACAGACCAGTGACGAACCACCCTAATGGCCTCTTCACTAACAAAAAATTTTCAAAAAAATTTTCCCTACTAAAAACTTGATACAAAAGCCAACTACGCTACCTTGAATTAGAAATTTTTTTTTTAACATACAATTTTTTTTTGCCGACGGCAAAACAAGAATTTTTTTATATTTTTTTTACCAAGCCTTATTGGTGAAAGTGGTCTAAGAAAAATTTCTCCAACTTTCACCAAGGACTTAGTAAAAACATCAAAGAAAATTTTATATTTTTTATTAAAAAAAAAAACAAATTCTTTTAAGTGAAAGAAAAAAAAAATCGGCAAAGCCTGCCGCCACCTTTTCTCCCACAGGCTTCCTAAAACAAAACTAAAATTAACCCCCATCCCTAAAGAGAGCAAAGAAAAATATAAACCTGAAAAAGAAAATAAATAAAAAAAATAAAATAAAATAATATTAATAAAAATAACAAACTTACCATGGAACCGCCAATCCATCCAATCATCAACACACAAAAAAAAAATATATAAATTAAAATATTTTAAAATAAAATAAAAATATATAAATTAATAAAATAAATAAAATTAAAAGACCACTTCTTAATGAAGTCGCGCTAAGTTAAGGAAGAAATTGGGCGCCACGAATTATGACCTAATGAACTAGAACCTAAAAAGCAAAATGAACTAGAACCTAAAAAAAAATTTTTTTTTTTTTAGGTACTAGTTCATTTTTAAAATTAATATATGAACTAGAACCTAAAAATTATGAATTACGACCTAATGAACTAGAACCTAAGAAAAAATTTTCTAAATTCAAAAATTTAGTAAAAACTAAAAAAAAAAAGAACTAGAACCTAAACAAAATGAACTAGAACCTAACTAAAATGAACTAGAACCTAAACAAAATGAACTAGAACCTAAAAAAAATTAACTAGAACCTAAAAAAAATGCCAGGTTCCAATTAATTTTTGAAATATATTAATAAATGAAGTGAAGACCTGAAATGGAAAAATATTTAATAATAAGACATGAATCAAGAACAAAAAATTTTGAATTCATTTAATTGTTAGAAATACATATAGATTTCATAAAAATTGTACACACATACTCGTATTTGCATTGTATCATCTACAATTCCGCGACAATATGGACACAAAAAATTTGATCCTTCTCGTAAGGCAGAGAGGCTCTGCGTACATCCATTACAAGTTAAGACGTGTTTACATGGTAATAAAATAGTATCCACCTGAGCTTCCATGCAAATAATACATTTTCCATCTTTTGATGATGTAGATGTAGAAGCTTCATTTATAGGGATCTGTTCTTCATCTCCTCCTACGTCGATGGTTTCATTATCATTTTCATGTTGATTTAAAAACATTAATTCGTCGGTAAATACATAATTTTTTTCAAACGATATTCTGTTTAAAAACATCATGGCCGAAATTTTCCCTTCCTCCAACATGACACTCACTGTGGTAATCAGATCTGATTTTTTAAAGAATTTTTTTTTCTTTTGGCTGCCACAGCCGTTCCTCCACTATTAGTAAGTTCTTCAAAATTCTTAGATTTGAAAAATTCTTCTTCTTGCAGAACTTTAATGAATTTAAAGAAGTTACCGTTTTTTGAAATTCTTCGGCCCAGTACACCATTATATTCCTCTACAGCAGATGTTGTACGAATGTCTCTTTTGAAAACTGAAAATCCTCTTGGTTGCACCTTTAAATAAAAACAATGTTATCAGTTTATTAACATCAAAACTTGCTTACTTTTTTCGTTACCTTTTTCATCCAGTTCCTTTCAAAATATTGTAAAATTTATCAAAACTGGTTTTTAATTCGTTTTTAATTTCAATTTTCAAAGCCACGAAAGTCAGGATTATTTGACTTGGTGGTAGGAGGGGAAGACTCAAAATATTACGATAAAAGAAAAATGCATTTTTGTTTGATTTTATTAATGGCAATAAATCCTTGTGTTTCATGGCCACAGTTCTCCTTACTGCTTGACAGAAGTGGAACCAGCACCCGTAGAATGTTGCATCAGGATATATTGAACTTAAACCATTTCTCATTGCAGTTTCATAATCAGTTATTATCTCTAGTTGGAAAATATTCTCGTTAATGTAATGGAAGAGATGCTTGTAACATTTCTCAGATTTTCGATCCATTAAAATAAAAAACACTTGAAAAATCTAAAAAAGCAAATACATATATATATAAAAATATGATGGATTGAACAAAATAGACTTAAGATATTTTCGTGAGAGTTCTTTAAAATAATCAGAATAAACATGTTAAGTCACTTTTAACGAGGTATAAATAAAGTAAATTTATATTATGTCGTTTTCTGCAAAAAAAATGTTTGTATTTTTATTTTGTATATATATTATTTTGGGAAAAGAACAAAAAATTGAAATAATTTTTGTAGCTTGTTTTGAATTTATTAAGGAAAAAAGCAAAATATTTTTCTACATTTTCGCCTTTTTTTTAAAACTAAATATAATTAAAACAAATTTTTGTCCTTTTCCTAAAAGTATATTTAGTTAAAAATTAAAATTTTCGTTGTGTTCCGAATAGGTCAAAACGACTTTTAATAATTGTCTTATGGTGCTTTTCATAAAATGGCTTAAAATAAATTGAATTTATGTCGGTTTTCAAGTCAGTTAACATTAATTTATCTTTATACTCAAAGTAAAAATATGAGATTTGAATATTATTGTTTAACTTGCTTTTGCAAAGTATGCTATATGGATTAGCAAAAATTGCTTAAAGCATCCATTTGGTACTATTTTGAATGTAGCATCAATCAAATAATGCCTATTGGAGGTTATATTCATTTTAATTAATTCCATCATTTTTTCCGATGCAAAAATATAATAAGCGAACTCTTCTTCCTGTATACAAGCCTTAAAAAATGGTTTTTTATCGTCGTGTTTAGTTACACCAAAATGTTTCCACACACGCTCGAGGTTAAATGATTCAATTATATCTATCGGAGTTTTGGAGGTTTTGTATAATTACTTCCTGTAATTTTTTGCAAACCACGCTGTATCTTACTGAAATTAATTTCATTTGATGCTGATTGGTTTCTAAAAAAGGAAAATATTTAATAATCAACAAAAACTTTTTTCATAAAATATACAAGTAACACAAAGTAAAATAAAAAACTAAAATAAAACATTCGGACATTATTTTCACAAGACACTTTTATATACATATCTTTTTATTATTTTACTTTAGACATTCTTCTTGGTAAACTCGTTTAATTCCACTTAGTTCACTTTGATCACTTAAAACATAATTATTACTATTCAGGCATTCATTTTTAATGTTATTTAAAACTTCTTCATAAACAGCTCCTTGATTTAGGTGGCAATGCTCCACGAATTATTAACTTTGAAACATTTATTTTCTTTTGTATCCACGAAAACGCGGGACTTACAATAATTTTTTTGGCATTTATAGTAATCCTTCCCGCCAATTGAATTTATTTTTACAAACAATTCTTTATAAGCCACAGTGAACAAAAACTTACAATCGCGTCTTTTACCACTAATGATTTCGAATTGCACTTCCATTTTTTTCTTAATACTGATCACTAGAGCGGATAAAAAAGTCTCGCATAAAAACGATTTTAGGCGCCTAAAAAGTGCTGAAAAATGTCGAAAATAGTCCTGTAAAAGTCTCTTAATTCAAAAAAGGTCTCTGAAAAGTATTATTTTTCACGATTGCAAAGTACAATACAATGCTGTTTTAGATTTTCGAATAAAAAGATGTACGTTTTCAAAACATTTTTGTATGCTGAAAAAGATCGTTCAACATCTGTCGATGTTGTGGAACAATACTTAAGCACCCAGCTCGCTAGGAGAAAGATTCAAAACAAATTCTTGTGTTTTGAATCCAGGATTATTAAAACGAATAAATTTCGAAAAAATTTCGAAAAAATTACTGAAAAATGGTCATTTTAGGCTCGCTAGGCTGAAATTTCCAAAAAAGTCCCGCTAAGCCAAAAACATCAAAAAAGGTAAAATACCTAGTCTCTAGGCATTTAGTCATTTATATCCGCTCTACTGATCACTATATTTATCGAAAATTAACTATTTAAGGTCGGTGTTCAACTGGAGATAAAATCAACTTTTTCATGTAAAATTTTATATGAGATAAATGTTAATGGAAATTTATATGAGTAAAAATTGTATGAAAATATTTTCACTCAAATAAATTTTATTTCAAAAATTTATCTTGCAAAGAATGTTTTGAAAATTCTTTTCAAGATAAATTTTGACATTAGGTCCTGTAAAAAGAATTTGAGGTTTGTTGTTTGAAGAAAACAAACCAAAAATCAGAAAACTAAAATAATTTCTAAACTGAAATTGGTAAAAAATATTAAATTTAAAATAATAGTTTAATTTAATAAAATAAAATAATATTGGTAAAACTAATTAAATAAAATAAAATGGATGAAAGTTGGGAGGTAAGTAAATTGAAAATAAAATTATTTAGGTACTACATAAGTCAGAAAGTCATGTGTCAATTTTTATCTCACTCAATAATGTTCCTTTTCAAGATAAAATTTATCTTGTATGTGCGAAAACACTTAACGAATCGGAAAATGTCATTAAAACAGTTGCATTAAAAAAGAGAGCGAATCAAGCTGGAAATATTTCAATTGGTCATCAAAGTTAACACACTCCAAAGCATAAAGTAACAACAGAACAAATAGTTAAATATGGAGTTAACTGACTCCATCATTAATATTGCACATAATAATGGGTATCAATCTAAGATGATTTATAAACTGTTATATAACAAAAAAAGAAAATTAGAAACAAATATTTTTTTTCCGATGAATACAAACTCTGATAATTTTAATTGGGTCAGAATTCCTTTCTTTAAGAACATTTCAAATAAATTTAAGTACATTATTAATTCTAGACAAAAAAACACAGCCTTCTATAACAACTATACTATAAAGAATCTTTTAGTCAATAACAAAATTAAACCTAAAATTGACATATTTGACAAATCCGGTGTTTACAAAATAATGTGTAGACTGTGATGCTTGTTACATAGGGAGAAATAAACGCAAACTAAAAACTAGACTAAAAGAACACTTAAAAGCTTCTTTTAAACCAAACTCGGAATCAGCAATAGCACAATATATAATAAAAAATAAACATAATAGTAATAAAGACTTTCCGGTACTTTTACATAACTCCAACTAGGGTTTATAATTCGGATATCGAACTATCCGGATTATTTGACACATTTTAACTATTCGATAATCCGAATATTTTTTTGCAATAATGCGGATATTATAATACCCTTTATTTTGTAAATAAGCTTACTTTTTTAAATAAAAAAGAATACATTTTTTTAAAGAACATTCAAATTTGTTCACATAGTAACCTTTGAGTAAATCATTGAAGAAACTACTATTGAAAGTGAAGATGATGAAAGTCTAAATAGTGCAGTTTGTAGCAAATCGTCACTACAGAAACAACTTGACGATGCGATTTCTTCAATTACCCATGTTGAGAAGCAAAATGAAGAAAGTACAACATTGCTGAAAGGATAGACAATTTAAATATTTATCGCGCATTATTAACAATAAAATCTACATCCAGTGCAACGGAGCACGTGATTTCTCACCAAAAATTAGAACTCGACTCATTTTCGTGACTTTTAATGCAATTGTTTTTTTTAAATATGCATTTTTAAAAATGAAACAATAATTTAACTTATTACTTTATTTCATATTCATTTATTAAATTTATTAATATTTCTACTTTTATTATTATTCTATTATTTATTACTATTTTTGATATTTTGAATTAAATACCGCAAATTAAAAAATATTTCTTATTATTTATTTTAATTAACCGGATATCCGGATAATTTATTTTTTATGTATTCCATATCCGGATAATCAAATAGGTCGGATATTTAGAAGCCCTAACTCCAACGATAACAGAATTTTAGATAAATTGGAAACATTAGAAATAAAAAGAGCCAAAAATAATAATCTTAATCTCATGAATCACCAAATTGACTTATGTAACAACAGTCCTCTGTTAAATTATTTAAGCAAAATTTAATAAAAAAAAAAAAAAATTATTTTAGATATTATGATGAGAAATGGAAAATGCCGTTTTCATTCACAGCTGTTGTATCTTAAGTTAATCTCTATTTATTTATTTTTGTTTTATATTTAATGGTGTACTTTTATTTATTGATTTTTTCTATTAATTTATTCGGTCTTTAAATTTGTAGTTTATACACTCATAAATAAGTGATATTATTTTCCATTTCTCAATTGTGTCTTATCTGTTTAATGTGTGTTAATTGTTATTGTCTTGTTATTTTGCTGTTTTTTCGCTCATAAGAAAAAATAAAAAAATATATATAATAAAAAATAAATAGAATAATTTCTGAAATTAGATAATTAAGTTATTTTATACATTTATGAGAGATTTAATTGGAAATAACTTTAAATAATTTGTTGTATGTTCAGTAGCAAATGCCCAGTAGAAGAGGTAAAACTTAGAAACTAGTCGGCAAAATAATTTATATAAAAAAGTAGTAGATTTAAAATAAAAATTAAATTCATATTAAAAGGAATAAAAATAAATAAAAAAAAAAAAATTTGATTGTTTTAATTTTATTTTCCTTTTTTCGTAGAACAAATAGAATCAGTAAAACAACATACTCTTTCATTTCCTTCCTATCAAAGTCAGTATAACCAAAAAGACAACAATACAAGTTACACTGGTAAAAATTTTTAGTGATTTTACATGAATTATCGTTGGTTTTTTCTATCCAACGATAATTCATGAACTATTACATTTTGTTTTTCCAAAATGTAACTTTTCACCTGGTGTGTACTTTTACAGTTCTTTGTAGTTTTGCGTTCTTATGTAATTTTACATTTCTTTGTAGTTTTAAAATAATTTCTGTAGTATTACATTAAGCTGGAGTTTTACATTACTCTATAGTTTTACATTACTCTGTAGTTTTACATTACTCTGTAGTTTTACATTACTCTTTCACAACCTTTTGTAGTTTTGCATTGTTTTGTGACTTTACATTACTTTGTAATTTTATAATACTCTCTGTAGTATTACATTACTCTGTACTTGTACAACCCTTTGTAAGTTCGCATTGTTTTGTATTTTAACATTACTTTGTAGTTTTACAATACCCTCTTTAGTTTTACATTACTCTGTTCTTTCACAACCGTTCGTAGTTTCACATTGTTTTGTAGTTTTACATTATTCTGTATTTTCACAGCCCTTTGTAGTTTCGCATTAATTTGTAGTTTTACAATACCCTCTGTAGTTCTACGTTAGTGTGTACTTTCACAACCCTTTGTAGTTTCGCATTGTTGTGAAGTTTTACATTACTTTGTATTTTTACATTACTAAGTAAAATTACAATGCTTTTTGCATTGCCTTATTACTGATTACAAATTCCTGATCACGTAAAATTACGCAACGTTTTTACATGATGATTTTCTCTGAATCATAGTATTTTTACAATTTATGATATCTAAATTTCACAGTATACATCATGTTATTTAAAACTCTAATTTGTCGTCAAAAAACATTATTTGTAAAAAAATTAGGATTTAAATAACACGATGTGCACTGTAATTTACCTATATTATAAATAGTTGGAATAATATTTAGCATGAGATAATTCATTAATTAAAAATAAAACTATATTTTTAACATGATCAGAATTATTCTGAAAGAAAATCATAATTTTACTTTGCAAACAGAATTATAGCAATATAAAATAGCATGTAGTTTAATGCGCAACTCTTAGTAATTATTATATACACGGAAATTATTATTTTCGTACCTACAAACTTTAATTAAAAGCAAAAATTGTTAATGAAAAAATTCAATTTCGTTGCTGTATCTAAAACTAAGTTTTCTTATAATTTGTGACAAAAAAAAAGAAGTTTTTCTGTTGCAAGAAATTAAAGTTTATTTAATTCATTCAAATAAAAATTATGAAAAAAATAATTATGTGTACAATTGCACATATATTACACATATTACACAGACATTATATAACTTATAATTCTATGAGAACACTTTTTTTAAAGTTAAAATATAAAAGGCAAGTTGTTTACTATTATTACTTATTCTAGTTTTAGTTTGGATTACAATTCTTTTGCGTAATTAGTGGATGCTACGTGAGATCTCAATTTAGACATTAGGGTTAAGCATCTTTTTTTAGAGTTAGACGGTTTTTGTGCAGCTTTTGACCCAGCATCTGGATTTATTTTTAAAAAATATCTTTGGATAAACTCCAAAGTAAGTGAAATTGTTTTAGGATATTTCAAATTAAAATTAAAATATAAAGAAAAAGTTACTACAAATGCATCTGCGAAGTCCATACCATGTGAAAATAATAACTCCTTTTCCATATATACGAAGTACCTTCCTCTATAATTTCCGATACAATTCTCCAAAATTTTTGGCTTGAATGATGATGGTCCAGCATCCTATTAAGGAAAAAAAAGGATATTAGATAAAGTTTAGAAACTTCTTAAATAGAAAGTTGATTTTTACCTTAATATTAAAGAGAAATTGTTCACAATCTTCTTTAAAATACTTCGCAACAGTCACAATTGTCTGGTAACAGACGTTCTCCACATCAGATATTTCTGGATCGAAAATTATTTTCGAATAAACCATAAAACTAAAAATGTACTTGGACTTTGCCTCAATTATCTTCGTAAGCGATTGGATATCTACCAATGTCAATTTTTTAAAATGCCAAAGTATTGATTCTTTATGAAGTAAAATGGGCCATTTTTCTTGAATTTGAATTATTGGTGGATTGGAATTTAAAAAAATTCGTTGATCTGGATAACTTTCTTCCAAAATAATAAAAAAATCGGGATCTTCAGGAACAACAGACAATAACTTTTCCGATGTGAATGTACGACCAATCTTTACTGGTGGACTCCAATTTGAACAGCCCGCTCGAGCGCTTAATTTTTGCTTTTTGTTGCTAACTGGATTTTCATCAGTTCTACCGCATTTATGTGGTCTATTTAGATAATTGAATCTGTCTATTAATTTGTTTGTAAGTCCGAATAATCCATCTCCGATTACTTCTCCATCATCATCTACTTCTTTGAAAAAATTGGGATACTTTTCATTAATTTTTCTCGCTATAATTTGAAATGCTTTTGCAGGAATATGCTTTTCTTTGATAAATTTCATTTCATCTACCACAAGATGCACAAGACTTTTACAAGTATCTGTTGAATAAATTCCATTTTCAAAGTCTTTGGAAACTCTTTTTGGTACTTTTTCCCATGGAATTTGAAAAGATATCCAAGTATATTCTGATATGGGACTAGATGTTACTGAACCAACTTCAGATCTTTTATTCGAACTTTTTGGACGCGATTTCGGTGTAGATTCAGAATCTTGATTTATTACAAAAGATATATCAGATGACGTGTTAGGATTTGTCATAGTTTCATCAAGAAAGTCATCTGACGATACGGAAATAGCATCGCCAATAACCGATTTTGGAAGCCATTTTTCTTGTGCGGCTAATAAAATATAAGTCTCATCCAACGGCATTGATTTTAAAACATCATTTTCATCTATTAATGTACCATCACACTCAAGCACTAGTGTTACATTTTCGTTCACCATCTCTAATTTTTCGCAAGCTTAAAAAAAAAATTATAATTAGATACTCATTAAAAATAAAAAAATTTAACTACCTTTATGAAGTAATTTTGTTAGTATGGCAGCTTCGTCGCTCTCAATCATCACAAAAATCTTTTTGGATCTATCTGCACTAAATATTTTAAAACGCATCATTTTAATTTAATGATTATTATTTTCTTCTTTCTTGATTTTCTAAATTGGTTACGCATAATTAAATTGAGAAATTTTACAAATGTGAATATTGTTGTAGATGAATCGATATTTATAAAGTAAAAAATCAAATAATTTATTTTGAATTTCCAAATTAAAAATTCAAAAGCTGTAAGCTTGCTTAAAATATACATTGTCTTTTAATATTATGAAAAAAATACATAAAAAATTTGTAATCTATCATTTTAACAATATTTACATTTAAAGTGTTAATATTAAATTTACATCATTTTTCTTATATTTCTTATTTAATCATAGAATGTAAAATTTAATGATGCAATGGGAAAAATAAAGTGCAAAAAAATTTTAGTTTAGTTTTCGAAATTATCGTAAGGTTCATACATAAAATAAAAAAGATTATCGGAATTATTTTTAAAAAATAAGACTGGTTCTTTGCATATAATATTTTCATATGCAATTAAACAATATTTATTATTTACATTATTAAAATGATATAAACCAGAATCTGCGTCATAAAAAATGTTGGTAACTTGTCCAAAAAAATGTAGATCCTCAAAATCTGTATTAATATATATTTCTTCTACTTTTAATATTGTATAAGTGTTAAAAAGGGTCTTGTTTACACATAGAAACATATCAGTTTTGTATAAAATACCTCTAAATTTGGCTTCTAAAGCAATAAAAGAGATACATTTAATATCAGCAAAATTCGAAAGTTTACTTAAGTTACCAGAATCAAATTCAGCAGCTTTATCAGCCTCTACTCTTTTTGAAAATAAAGTATTCGAAGTACTGTTCAAAATTTGTAGAATTTGATGCTTGTTGGACAATGAATAAAGCACATTTTTGTAATTTGGACTATGTCTTATAACATTTTTAAAATAACGATGTTTACTCTCAAATCTTAAGGTCCACAAATGACGAAGTGGACCAAAACATTTGATTAAGAAAGTATAGTGTGTTAGGAAATGATGTTTAGGCTTCAATTTATGATTTGGGAACAAACTTTGGCGATATTCAAGATATTCGTCAATGATATTTTTGAGTATTGCAATTTGATACGTGGAAATTTTGAATGAAACCACAATAGAAACAACTTTCCGTAATAGTAAAATTAATTTCCAAACACCTAAGTCTTTCAAAATATTCTTTTTTTTATATAAAGCAAAAGGTAAAATCAGTAAAACATACCAATTTTCAGAAGCATTTCCTGATAATTTTTCCCCTTTTTTTAATTCCGGAAATAATTCAGAATTTCTATTGACGAATTTGACTTTTTTAAGCTCGGTGTTAATGTATTCGAAACTGAAAATTTTTTTTTTAACCAGATCATTTAAATATAATTGTAAGTCGTACTGTACTATTCCCTCAAACAGATCATGACCCAAACAAGGCGGCATTCCTGGATTACAAATATGAAAATATTTAAGATTATTCAGAACAGATTCCTCCTTCACACCTTTAAAGGAATCACCATTGACTGAAGCCATCTCAACATCAAAGCTATGTATTAAGGGATTCCTTAATGTAGACTTATCTGATGTGACCGTAAATTTATTAATGTAACAAAAACGGCAGAAATATGAATTGGTATTAAAAGATTCAATGAAACCTCCCACCTGATGTGACCCTAAATTATCACCACTAATTGCTATTAATGAGCCTTTTATTACATGGTTATTTATAGTGATTCCTTCATTTTCAAGTATAGCAATATCGTCACAAATTTTTTTTAAAAATTTTGAAAAACCAAAATGCTTAGCTTGTTTTTCAAAGCACAGCCCTACTAAAAGTATGTGATCTGTTTGAGTTCGGTGCCATGGTCGCAAATTGGTCAGTGTCATGTAAATGCCAATAACTTTTTTTTTAACACGGGAAGAACCAAGCGGATTGCAAACTTCAAAAGAATCTTGGTATAGTATAATTTTGAGACTATTTGGATTGTTCCGGAAAAACTGGTTTTGCTTATAAACTTTTCCGTCAAAAATATCCTCGTAACAATCTTTTCTTGTCTCTACGTTCTCAGAAAAACATTCGGTGAAAACATTTTTATTTCGTAAGAGAGTCTTAAGAGTTTCTAAAATAGGTACATAATAAAGGAAACAGGGTTTCTCCTTAATAGTTCCTAATTCAACAGGAATTGGTTCTACGAAATAAAAATCTTTTTTATAAAACTGTTTGCGTTTGTATGTAGTGCTTAATGGACCTGTTCCCAACTCATGAGATTTGATAAAAAAATTATTGGAATTTGAATTCAATTTTTCAACATCTCGTATTCCTTTGATGAGAAGGTCAAGAGTTTTGTCCGAAAGAAAATGTTTTGACTGCAATGTAATATATAAGTTAGAAAGAAGGATTAAGCTAAGTTTTTCGTTACTTTCGCAGAACAAACTTTCTTCCCCAGTATATTCCGTTGCTAGTTCGAAGATATCGTTTGAACGATTCTCAGAGGAGCAGGTGTCTATTGTTTTACTATAAGTATTTTCATAATGATTTCTATAAAAATGAGTTCTCAAATTAACAAATTTTTTAAATATTTTTTCTGATTTACAAACATTTTTAAAAGGACACTTTGTTTCAAGCCCGTTTCTTACATGGTCTAAGAAATGAATTTTAAATTTTTTTTCATTATTTATTTCATAAATGCAAGCACTGACAGGGCAAGTGAAAGTAATTTCCCCACGAACAGGGTTCTGAGTAAGACTACCTATACTATGTGATCTATAGTTATGCAAATAAAAATTTTTATAAAGCTTGAGCTCCCGATTACAATTATTGTGTTTACATACGTAAATTGCAGATTTCTGGTTTCTATGATAATACTGATGACTATTGTAAGTTAAAAGAGAGTTAAAGTATTGATTACAATTAATACATTTGATTGACATGTTAAATAAATGTTAGTTATAAATTCTTACAATTTTAATTAATTTTAATTGTAGTTAACTAAACAATTATTGCTATTAAGTAAATCTAAGTAAAAAATTATTTCGATGTTGATGGAAAATACTGAGCCTGAAATAAATACATCATTATGAGTAATTTATAATTTTCTTTGTTAAAATTGAAACAAAATCTAGAAACTAACCATAGATTAAAGTTCAAACGAAATCATCTATCACCAAAATTTTATACAGAATTTTCAAAAATTAGGTTCAGATGAAACAAAAAATATAATTATAATTTGTTTTTTAAATTTTATAAAAATATTACCAGTTGATGTGCTTGTTTCTCTTTTAATTGAAGAAAGTACCAATTTATTGAATTAATCCAATTTCTAGTTCAACACCAATTAATTCAATACATGCAATAACAAGTACACCAATTAATTTACTGTTTTTATTTTATTTTATATAAAGTAGAACTTTAAATATGCGGTAAAATCTGAAATTTAAATTATTATTAATAGTAGATTACAACACATGTTAAGAAAATTTGTTATTACAACGAGTTGTGTATACACAAAAACACATAGACACGAGTCAATACTTATATCACGAGACCGTTAGGTCGAGTGATATAATATTGACAACAGTGTATGTGTTTTTGTGTATATACACAACGAGCTGTATAACAAATTTTATTAACATGTTTTGTATACTGTTTTAATGTGAGGTAGTGAGGTAGTTGCAATCAATACATTTGCAATGCAAAAAAAAAATTAAAGTTCAAAATGAAGAAAGTAAATATAATTTACTTAATACGGAGAATGTAAATAAAATTTACTTAATTAAATAATTACATGTGTATTGACGCATGTAATATACCATTTACCGAGCTAAATCTGCGATTGTAAATACAACCATAGATTAAGAATTCACAAAGATTGTTAGATTCATACGACATTATTTTTGGTATTTTTATGTGAATGTGTTAGTAAAGCAAAATAAAATACGTGATAATTATCAATATATGAAAAGAATTTTATTTAGTTTTACTAACACCTTCACACAAAAATACCAAAAATGCTGGAAAAAATGTTGTATCAAGCTAACCAACCATCTTTGTGTATTCTTAATCTATGATACAACTTACCGATCGCATGCACATTAAATATTTTTGTAAAGCCGACTGGGCATTTACACATAATTATTTTGAAGACTTTTTTTTAAATATATACGTGAAAATGTGAAAGGAAATATTGTAGGAACATAAATTTACATTTTAAAAATTATTTTCGAAAGTTTAATGTAATTTCACTATTTTGGCTCACACTAAATGGCTGGCTGGAATTCAAATCATTTTACTTTCAATTAGACAAACATTCAATTGAAAAAAATTATGGTCCAATACTAAGTTGAAATAAATAAAATACCTTAGGTACTTAGGTACATAGAAAAAATAAACTAGGTACAGGTATGAGTACATATGTTTCGTAAACCACGTTTTGTTTATCTATATAGGTACCTAATATAATTTCAATTATTTTAATAATTTAAAAAAAATAAGTACTTACTTTACTGTGTTTAGGTATTTATTTTCGCCAACCAGGTTTAATTTTTTACATAGACAATGTAATTTCACTATTTTGGCTCACACTAAATGGCTGGAACAACTACAACAAATGAAAGCATTTTAATTTCAAAGCATTTACTTTCTATCAGACAAACATTCAATTAAAAAAAATTTATGGTAAAATAATTATTGTAAAATAATTCTCTAATTTTGAATCAAAAAATTTAATTCATTTTCTATTTTATTTACATGTGACTAAGTTTACTGGAATATCTGAGAATACTTCTAAATTTTATAACTATACAATACAAAATTCATATAATATAAATGTTCGTATGTATATACAGAACATAAATTATAAATACACGTACATACATATTGTAATGTATATTATAGATAATCAAGAATATATAAATTTACTTTAAGAAATTTTTTCCAGGTACTAAAGATAGCTGACGCGAAACATTTGTCCTTTCATTCTCCACCCACAACTCCAACAAAATAGGCAAAACGTTGTTATGTACATGCGTTTCAAAATAATTTCTATTTCATGCATTTGAATCCTTACAATTTTCAAAGGATATTGTAATAAAGGATATGCACAAAATATACTTATTTTGCATAAAAACAGAAAGTATAAATGAACTAAAATCTGTAAAATTATAATAAAAATTAAAAGATATGTAGGTACACAAGATTTGCAAATACCTAAAAAAAAAAATCGCGGATAAAAAAGTTTAGAATAAGGGTCAACAAATGAAGGAAAAATTTCGTGTTTTTGATATGTGATATGACACCTCAAAATATACAAGGTTCACAAAAGCGTAAACAATTGAAAATAATACCCAACTACAAGTGCAATATTAACGACAAAAAACATTTTATTTTCTTTATTTTACATCATTTTATAAATTTTTTTTATTAAATTTTTTAAAAGAAAACTTTGAAAAACTTTTCCATATATGAAAACGATAAAATCCTGTTGAAGAATTTTTATATGGAAAAGACTGACAATTTAAGGAAAATGCGAATAGGAGTCTTTTCTTTTAAACTTTGACTGACATTTTCATTTGTAACCCAAATTTTTGATCATTTTATTATGGTAACAACTAATTCAATTAAAAAACAATTGTAAAGAAAATTTGGGTACTGTAATATTCATAAGCTTTCTAGTAAAAGTTATTTTTAATAGATTTATGCGCATATACATTTTAAGTGAAATCCAATCACTAACTAAGAGCAATGGATTTAAAGAAAAAAAAAGAAGATAAGTATTGAAGCGAAAATACAAAAGAAACTTTTTTTTTTTTACATATAAATACATCAGATAAAAATAAAAACACTAATTAGTTCCCTTAAAAATAAACTGATTACAAAAACAAAAAAAATATAGGTATATATAAATGGATTGAAAAGATATTTTTCGCATATTTTACGAAGCCATTAAGATTTTCATGTTTTTATTTTTTTATAATTAAAAAATATATAATATAAAAAACTACATTTGAGAATTATTATTCGCTTCGATTACACACCACTGACACTTACTGGTCTTAAATAACTTGATCCAGAACGCCTACAGATTTTTTTTTATTTCGATTTATATATAGTCAACTATACTCATTGGTAACTACGTATGAATGATTCTGAAAAAAAAAAAAAATACTATCCAGAAATCATCAGCCAAGAAAGAAGAAAATTAATAAAAAATGTTCATATTTGAAGAGAATGTTTTAAATTATGTATAGATTTACAATATATACGGCTAAAACACTTTTGAGCTTATTTCCATATATCTTAATCTGATGATTTTGATACAATCGAGTTAGTTGTTTTGATAAGATTAAATTTTTGAAATAAAGAAGCTAATTCTAATTCGAATTTATTCCTTGAGAAGTCACTAACTCAATATTTTTACTTTTAAATTTTAATATTAAAAAATATAGAACAAGTCTTGAAGAAAAGTGAGTTCGCAACCACAAGTTAATATGGGGACTCCACAAAAATACGAAATTATTTTAACAGGAAATCTTACTGCTAATCCAATACTAAGCTAGCGACATGAAAGATATAAATCAAAGCTCTATTGCGTGCGTTGACATTGCCTGATTAATTAACTGACTGACTGACTAACCGACTGACAATTAAAAGATACATGAACAAATATGTATAATATAAAAAAGTAATATAAAAGAAAATATAATTTATAAGTAATGACAATATTTTGCTCCAATCATATTTTTTAAAATTATGATTTTTTTTTTATTAAAAAAAAAAAATATTTACAATGGCAACCAGAATCCATTTATTGAAAGCCGCTTTGTACAGAACATTATTTGGTTGGGTGGAAAAAAGACACATTATCAACACCTAGTGATCATTTAATTCCATTCGAAGGATTTTAAAATAATCTTATTTTATCTTTGCAAATAAAATTTTAATGCATAATATCTTTAAATAAAAAATAATAAATATTATCATATTAAAAGAATATAGATTGAATTAATTGATGATTTGGTGAATTATCTCCATTTTTGGGACATGAATTCGATCATTGCAGAAAGTGATAAAAAATTAAAATTTAAAAATGAGCACATTACACTGGAATCGTACATTCCACGGCATTCCTGCTGTACCATTATGTGGTAAACTGGAAATGCTATCGTTGCTAAACTACAATATCTAATGACTGGTTCTATGTTTTTATTGTAAAATTTTCATTCCTTATAGCAGGAAAAATGAACCATAACTAATGTGTAACGTACCTCGAGTTGTTTTCTTCGTTTTTACATATACATTCTGTTTAGATTCTGTTTCAAGTACATACAAATGTATAGGTTCCAGAGTTTTTCATTTTGATTTAGGTTTTTGATTTCAAAAATAAAACTTGTGTTATTGTGGCTATTATATAAATTTAATATTGTTAAAAAAAAATTTCCAACAATTAAAATCAATTTCCAAGCTATTCATAATCGTAATAGCTTAAAAAAAAATTGGTTTTAAAAGGTTAACAATAACCACAAAATATCAACTTCCTCAGAGTTTTTTCTGTTGTTTTTGTTTTTGATCGCAACATATGAGAGAATATAACAGAAAAATAATTTTCTAACAATAAAGATACGGAAAAAATAAGTCATGCAATCTTCTAATATCAAAACACTATTTAACTGTGTAAAATATAAATGTATATATATATATAAATAATATAGTTTCAAATCACTTTATCCTCCAACATATCTTAGATAATATTTATAATTAATATATCAATTTTGTCACAAATGGAAGAAAAGTTTCTGCTGTAAGTTTGTTTTTTATATACATAGTATAATATAGAGTTATAGCACGTCTTCTCTTTATTAAAGTAATATATGAACCACAGTGATTGAAACCTCTGCGTTCAGTCACGAAAGAATTTCAATTTGAACAAAAAAATTTGTTCCATTCGGTGCTTCGTTAGCCACCTGGAATTAAGTTAAATGTCTAAAAAAAATCATATTCATCCTCAGATCAAACAGTAGTAAGATGAAAATTTTTACTTATTAAAACAAAGAAAAGTCCTAAGTGATGAGTTGACTTAAAAAATTCTCACATTGTGTAATTTTTATAATCCATTTTCGAGGAAAAAATTAAGGTAAAACGATTTTTGCTCATAAATGTAAAATTAATTGAAATTTGAAGGCTTATAGAAGATTATTAAGAAAGATTCTTTATTCGTTTAATAAAAAGTTAATTTTTCTTAAATTAGAAAAACACGCACAAAAAAAAATTCCATACAAAAATGTATGAAAACTTTGGGGGGCCCTATCTCCGAAACGGGGCCTTTGCCCCAAAAACTGATTTCAGTTTTGGGAGTTTGGGCACCGCCTCTACACCCCCTCCAAGTTTCAGCCCATTCTGAGTGGTTCACGTAAACTGCAGTATCGTCAAAATAAACTAGGTACAGGTATGTGTATGTGTGGCAATTTATTTTCGCAAACCACGTTATATTTTATATATATACATATATATAATATAATTTCACTATTTTGGCTGGCTGGACTTCCAAGGATTATACTTTTAATCAGACAAACATTCAATATAAAAAAAAAGGTCGAATACCTACTAAGTTGAAATTAAAAAAGTGAAATTATAAATACCTAGGTACTTTGGCGTAACTGCAGTTTACGTGACCCATCCAAATCCAATGACTTTTTTTTATTACACTTAACTAAGCACGTGCACGTTCAATCTAATCGCGTTTGACAGTTTAACTGGGTCGAATTCTTTCTTGATTGCAACTGCTGAGCTGCAGCTGAGTAGTAACAATTTATGTTCTAAACACAATTCACTTGTTTAAATGTCCAAATAGCGCCGCCAATGGCCATTTATGGAACGTAGGAGAACATATAAAATTTTTTTTTCCGTGAAATTTGTATGAAAATATTCGAATTGAAATTTTATTTAAGTTATAATTAATTAGTTAATTAATAAAAATGAATAGAAAAAATTTCAAGGTCTGCGGGAATATCATTGGCAAACAATTCTATAGGTAGAAATATTTCCACGCATTACTTTTTCATCCAAATTAATTCAAAATCAAAAAGTGTATAAAAAAAAGAACTACTTTTAATTTAAATTTAAAAAACTTACCAATATTATTTAGACTCCAAATGTATGAGAATTTTCAATAATAACTTTTTTTTACATTTTTATATTTGTTATGAACTGAAAATTGTACTGAAATTTTTTTTTTTTTTAGGTGTAAAAATACACTTTTTGATTTTGAATTATTTTGGATGAAAAAGTAATGCATGGAAATATTTCTACCTATAGAATTGTTTGCCAATGATATTCCGCAGACCTTAAAATTTTTTCTATTAATTTTTATTAATTAACTAATTAATTATAACTTAAATAAAATTTCAATTCGAATATTTTCATACAAATTTCACGAAAATAAAAATTTTATATGTTCTCCTACGTTCCATAAATGGCCACAGAGGGCTTGTCAAAACAGTGAATTGAGGCGACAACGATAACGACACGATAGCGACTGAAAAAAATAGCCACTATGTATTTATATGAGAATGAACACAATTGAGGCGACTAATTACAAGCGACTTTGCCCGGTAATAAATTAGAAATGTTTCTCATTTTGTCGTTCGGCGACAACGATTTCAGCTGAATTAAAGTGTCTAATTATTCAAAATAAAAAAAAAGCTATCTTTGAAAATTCATTTTGAAACAAAATTATATTATGATATAAAAAAATTAAAATAAATTTAAAAAGAAAATAAATATCATACTGAAGGAAAAATTAATTAATTTAGTCGACTACTTCTCTGCAATTGTGTTCACTTCAGTGATATCGCTATCGTTATCGTTGTCGAAGAATTATAGAATATGACTACGTCAGGATAGGAAACTCTAATGAACAAAAATATACCTCGTTTTATATGCAAAACAAAGTATTTTTTTCCAGTAGATTTAAAAAAGAGCACAAGCCTGAGGAGGTGCCTCTGATCGATTTACTGAGACTTTTCTGATTTTGTAATTTTCTATCAGGAATGTAAACAACAAAATGAATAAAATATTTCAAAAAAAAATTTTTTTTGTTCGCATACACGAAGCTGCACATTTTTTCATCAGCTGACGTAGTAATCCTGACGTAGTAATATTCTATAATTCTTGTCGTTGTCCTTATCGTTGTCGTTGTCGTTGTCCCAATTGTGTTTAGATATAATCGCGTTTGACGGTTTAACTGGGTCGAATTCTGGATTGCAACTGCTGAGCTGCAGCTGAGTAGCACCAAAATCAAACTTAAAAAGAGATTTTACATGGTGTACAATGTAGATGTAAACATTTAATCATAATAAAATGTAGAATTTTTATGATTCGGAAGTTAATTAATTTTACGTATTGTAGGTAATTCAACATTGACACAATCTTGATACTTAAAAAATAAGTTTTATTTTTCCATTTATAAACAAAACAGAATTTTTGATAAGTTATGTTATCATTTCGCGGAGGGAATATATTTTAAGTCGAACTTGAAAACTGGCTCCAAGGGTACTTCATTTATCATGAGGTACTGCTGTATATTTTTTTTTATTAAGTCCTCATATTTTGATTTATAATCATAAATTAATTATTGGCGTAAGTGCAGTTTATGTGAGCCACTCAGAACCGGCTGAAACTTGGAGGGGGGTAGAGGCGGTGCCCGAACTCCCAAAACTGAAATCAGTTCTTGGGGTAAAGGCCCCGTTTCGAAGATACGGCCCCCCAAAGTTTTCATACATTTTTGTATGGGAAATTTTTTTTTGCCCGATTGGCCCTATTTTTTGGAAAAGGATAAAGGGGGTGCCCCAAAACCCACCCTCTTGTTTTGGGGCACCCCTACACTCTCAAAATAAATTGGCAAAGCGAGCAAAAAAAAAAATTTCCCATACAAAATGTATGAAAACTTTGAGGGGCTATATCTCCGAAACGGGGCCTTTGCCCCAAGAACTGATTTCAGTTTTGGAAGTTTGGGCACCGCCTCTACACCCCCTCCAAGTTTCAGCCGGTTCTGAGTGGTTCACATAAGCTGCACTTTAGCCTAATTATTTATTATGCATTTTAAACATAGTAGTTTATGATTAATAGAAAAAAGTCCATTTTAAAAAGTCATTCCCCTAAATAATTATTAACATGTTTAGTTTTAGATAGTCATAACAAAAATATGCCTATGCAGAAACATAGCGGAATTCAGCGTTACCAACTTAGGGGTTTTCCCCCTAGATTTAGGGGTTTTTTTTGTTGACAGAGGGATTTTTAGGGGGTAATTTGTTTCAGGGGTTTTTTTAGGGGTATGATGTATGATCTTAAAAGCGAAGATTTAGATGACATTTGTAATATTTTTGATTGCATTTCATAAGATACCTTATTTGCTAATTTTATTATAAATAAATAATTTTATTATTTATATAATTTACGATGTGCGTTATATATTTTTCTTCAATCATCTATTTGAAATCCTCATAGGTATATAAGTATAGCTGTTATAATATCTATAAAAAAAATTTAGGGGTTTTTTAGGGAGAAATTTTATTTTTTTGGGGGGAAACATTTGAAAAGGTTGGTAACCCTGGCGGAATTTTTTTTTTAAATTTGTAATCTAATAATAAATTTAAATAGAGCATTAAAAAAATTATGAAATTAAATAATTTTTTTTACACATAAGTGGATATATTTTTAATTAAAATGCTGAAAAAAATTGTTTAAAAAAAATACCATCAAAACATAAATGTCTGGAAAAAAGTAAGCGAGGTAAGCGATCTTTAAAATTCAAATTAGATACGATGGGTATGGTATCTATACTAAAAAAAAATTGTTTTTGGATATCAATTTAAAAAATGCCTTAAACAATTAAAAAATAAACAACAGCCACATTAAATTAAATATTTAAAAAAGTCGCATATTTGTCTTGAAAAAGAAAAAAAAAATTAAAAATAAATAAGAAGTTTTATACCAAAAAATATAAGTATAGGTAGGTTCGAAGTGTTGGACAAACATTAAACACCGACAGCGATAATGATAATATTATTATTATCGCTTTTGTGAAATTTAAGTGTTTATGCTAGCCCAATATTTCGTATTTTCTGGCTTTGAATAAATAAAAAAATATATAACTATTAGGTAGGGTAGGTATTAAGTACTCTTATATTTTTTGGTAGGAATCAAATTTCTTGCACCAAAAAATTTATTATAGGTAAACTACGGTTCTGGTACCTAGTAGGTATTAATTCGGTATTAATTCTTTTATATTAATTTTAAGCTGTTTTCGTTTTTAGGCCAAATATGTATTGCAATCCTAGAGCTCGAATCCAGAAGATTCAAAGTGTTGGGCGAACTTGAACAATTTAAATTTTACAAAAAAACATCAACAGCGGTAATGGTAATATATTTTTTTTTTTTATATATTCTTAAGCTTTGTTTGTTTTTCGACAAAACGTATTGCAATCGTAGAGCTTGAAACCAGAACATTTGTAGTGTTCTGTGAACATTAAATTTAAATTTCACACAAAAAACACCAACAAGGATAATATTAATATTTACATTTTCGCTGTCGGTGCTCGTGTTTTTGTTTGAAATTTAAATTTTTCGTGTTCGCTCAACACTTCGAATTTTCTTACTTCGAGCTCTAGGATTGCAATGCGCGAAGCCGGAAAATTCGAAATATTGGGCGAACGTAAAAATTTTAGATTTTACATAAAAACACCGTCAGCGATGATAATAATATGGTATAAGGAATTTCGTACAAAAAATATAAGTAAACTACCTAAAAGGTCTATATTTTTATATTTATTAAGCTGATTTTCTTTTTAGGCAAAATGTATTGCAATACTAGAGCTTGAAGTCAGAAAATTCAAAGAGGTGGGCGAACATAAACAATTTAAATGTCACACAATAGCACAGACAGCCATAATGACAATGTCAATAATATAATTATCGTGTTTTTGTGCGAAATTTAGCTCTAGAATTGCAATACGTTTTGTCTAAAAACAAAAATGGCTTAAAATTAAATAAATCACATACCTTTTATGTAAGTTTACTTATGTTTTTTGGTACAAGTCGGCGTGGTTTAGTCCCAGGCTAGAATTTTGAAAATCCAAAAAGTATAAAGGTGCGTTAGCAAGTATATCACTCGGCTCCGGTCACCTTAGACTCCAAACAAGTTCTAAAGGTGCGTAAAAACCAAAATTAAAAAAAAATCGGGGGCGTAAAAAAAAAGGTAAATTTTTGGGAAAGTCGGCGTGGATCGGTCCTTGGCTGGAGTTTTGAAAATCTAAAAATATGGAATGTTGCTTAGATAAATAGGGCAGATTGCTGGTACGACATTGGGTCTACAAACTTGACGACCCACGATTTTTTTTATTTTTGTTTTCACGCACCTTTAGACCTTGTTTCGACTAAAAACTGTTCCAGTATCCCTGTTATTTTAATAGAAATTTTTGTAAAAATATTTTCCGATTCAGCTGCAATCGTAAAAATAATACGTAATTTTAATGAATTTTCCTAAAATCTATCTAATTTCAAAATAAATGTACCTAATAAAAAAAAATTATTTCTTTTCCGGAGTTCATGTAATTTTATCAGAATTTTGTATGAAAACACTTTGCTTCAACTGTAACCGTAAAAAAAAATTTAATGCAAAATTGTTACATAATACCATTGAGTAATAATAATATTTATAAGAGGGACAGAATTCATACAAGTAAATTTTTTTTAAAAATTATGACAATATTTTGAATGTATTGAGTAAATTTTTTTAAATCAAATGTGTTTATTCTTAATTTTATTATTTTTATTATTGTATTAAGAATAAACACATTTGAATATGAAATTTTTATTCAATACATTGAAAATATTGTCATCATTTTTGACTTATTTGAAAAAAAAATTCTGAAATTTACTTGTATAAATATTATTACTCAATGATAATACGTAATTTTGAGCACCAAAACTAGCAAACCTAATCGTAAAAATACATATAAATTGTAAAAGTACAAAATACAACTTAGTGTTAAACAACAAAACAACCAAATTTTAGTTTTTTTAGTAAAAATACATACTATTGTTCCATAATCCATGTAATTTTAATGGAAATTGATGTATAACTAAAAACTCTATTTGCTTAAGCTGTAACCTTAAAAATACAGATTAAATGTAAATCTACAAAATGCATTTTTAGAATTAAGACATGATAAATAGTAAATTTTACTACTTCTAGTAAAAATACATGTTATTTTTCCAGAATCATGAAAAAAAAGTTGTTTTAGATCCCTTTGCTTTTTAAAAATACAGAAATACCAGCAATTTTACGGAATTAATGTAAAATTGCCACGTCTGATTTTCTGATTTTTCATGAAAAAATATTCCCTAGTAGGTACTGTGAATTTACGTGGTTAGCATTGTAAACATTCTGTAATTCTACATTTTTTTTTACAGTGATTATGTAATTTTAATAAAAAATTAGGTACAAACTCTTTTTGATTTGTAAGAATACAGAAATACCAGGAAATTTAATGAGTTTATGTAAAATAGTAACGTCTGATTATGTAATTTTCCATGAAAAAATATTCCCTGGTAGAATCTCTGAATTCACATGATAATCAGTGTAAAATTTTGTGTAATTTTACATTTTTTTTTATAATGAAGTGTAATTTTAGCACAAATTTATGTAAAAACACTTTTTGCTACAACTGCACACGTAAAAAAACAGATTTTATGTATAATTACTCATAGAATGTAGTTTTAGACGCCAAAACCATCCAATTTTACTTTATGTACTAAAAATACATATTACTTTTCCAGAATCTATGTAATTTTAATAGAAATTTGTGTAAAAACTCAGTTTGATTTGCAAAAGTACAAAAAATTCAGGAAATTCGCACAATTTGTGTAATATTGTAACGTAAAATTCTGTAATATTCCATGAAAAAAATTTTACCTGGTAGGTAATGTAAATTTACGTGGCTAGCAGTGTAAAGTTTTGTGTAATTTTACATTATTTTTTACAGTGTACCTTAATCCCGACTTAACTATCTCCAAAATGTTTAAAATTTACTCTACAACAAAAAAATATCCAGTTAAATTAAAAATATACCAAGAAGAATTTCATAAGCTTAAATTATCTTTTAAAAAAAAATCAAATGATACCTGTAACACATGCAACAAATTTGAAATGAAATTGAGATTATTAGATACTACAAGCGAAGAAAAACAGTTACTAGAAAAAAAAAAGATCACCAAAATGCCGCTGATTTAGCGTATTCAGAAAAACATTTCGATACATCGGTATCTAAAAATCCAAATTCACAAATAAAATGCCTGACTTTTAACCTTCAACAGTGCCTACCTACACCATCGCTTTCATCTCCAGTTGCGTTCTACAAACGACAGCTATGGACGTTCAATTTGACTGTGCATGCCAACACCACTGGTCACTCCACCCATTACATATGGTATGAAACTATTTCTGGCAGAGGTGCAAATCAGATTGCTTCTTGCTTGTATAAGCATATAAAAGATACTTGTTTTTCCGGAATCAAGGAATTGATTCTTTATTCTGACACTTGTGGTGGACAGAATAAAAATTCTCACATTACTGCAATGTTTACTTTTCTATTACACGAAAAGTCAACTCAAATTGAAACTATAAACAATAAATTTATTATAACTGAACATAGCCATATGGAAGTCGATGTAGACCATAGCATTATAGAAAAAATTAAAAAGAAGACAAATTTGGATATATTTCACCCTCACGACTGGTATCAATTAGCCCGCACTAGCAGCAAAAAATTTAGTGTCATCGTAATGAACACAAAAGATTTACTAGATTTTCATCTTTACTAAAAGACAAAGGCCTTTTGATCATAAGAAAAAAAAATGAATTGGAAAATGTTCCGCTATGACCAAAAAAATAATTGTGGAGAGATAGCATATAAAGAGAGTCTAGATAGAAAAGAAGATTTCCTTAAACTAGATCTCAAAAGAAAAAGCAATAAACCATCTCATTTTTCAGTTCCTCTTTTTTCAAAAAAAAAAACTATTTCCTATTTCTACTGAAAAGAAAAAAGATATAATTCCAATGTTTGATTTAATTCCACAAAATTTCCACGATTTTTACTTGGCCCTACCTGATACAAAGCACCTGAACCCAGATATTGATCCAGACCCGATTGATTCCGATGAAGATGATTAGCAACTTGAACGGGAAATCGGCTCTTGACAACATTTCGCTTTATTTAAATTTTCTTTTACAATCAAACATAAATTGAATTTAAATTGTTTTTTTATTAGAAATTGCGAACATTAATCATGTAATAAAAAAAAAGAAAAAAAAGAGAATTTTTTTAAATAATTTTTACAAAAAAAAAAAAAATAAATAAAACCAATACTTACATATGTATACGAACAAGTATCCTTATTTACCTGCTTCCCAGAAGCATAACATTCATTTTTGGTCTCCTTCATGTCGTTCACCACGACGGCATCACACTGCCGCCAGAAATGGCCTTTCTGCCCACAACGCCAACAGATCCTATTTGGTAAATCCCAGGTATTCATTTTCCACTAGAAAAAAAAAAATGATGAAAAAACTTATAAAAAAATTAAAATACAAAAATTAATAAAATTATTTGTCAGGTTGAATACCCGACCTAATTTCAAAAAAAAAAAAAAAAAAAAAAAGAGAATCCACCTATGCCATACTGCCGACTCAACAAAAAAAAGAAAGAAAAAAGAATTTTTATAGAAAAAAAAACTTACCTATTTCATCAATAAATAAAAACCACAAAAACTTAAAAAAAAAAAAAAACTACTTCTTTTTTCACAAAAAAAAATACAAAATTCAAAACTTTTTTTAAAAAGAACTAAAATTAAAAATTTTAAAAAAAATTTAAATATTTTTGTAACACAAAAAAAAAATTTTTACTCAACTTTTTGGTAGTAATACGTATTACTAACTTTAAAATCATTTAATATTACCAAACAACAAAAAAAAAAAAAACCAACCATCAGCGACTTGCCGAAAAATATTCTACCGGCTAAAAATTTATATTTAAGGATAGGTATTTGGAATCTTGTATCAATATTAAATTCCTATATTTATAACTAATTTTAATATTTATAAATAACACAAATAACTAAATTTTGATCTTTCTAATCTATTCTTTTACATTTTAATTTCATGTTTATTTATTTATTTATTTATTTATTTATTCCAAATGCTTAATACAAGCGAACAAAATATAATGATATTAAAATTAAATATATATACAATTAATTTAATAAGGGATGTAACAATATATACAAATCAGTAATATTTACTATTAAATAATGTATCACTTAGTTTGAATTATTTAAAATAGTATGATAAAATTTACTTTTAAAAGAAGGATTTTCGAAAGCGTATAACTGAAGCAGGAATTGGTATCGGTTATAAATCCTGAATAGGGAGTTAAGTGGGCTATATTGACCATAATTGGTTGTGGAAAATTGAATACAAATGACATCAAAATTTCTAAGACTTCTTGAGGGCACATTAAAAAATAAGTTAGACATTAAACAGCTACTTGTCGTTTTTCCTTCGATGACTTTATGGATAAAGCTGAACGACAAATAAGCTCTTCTATTCTCCAGACTTGGGAAATTTAGAAGTTGAAGTCTGTGAGTGTATGGAGGTAAATTCAAATTATCCTGCCAATTGAGGCGCCTTAAAGCGAAACGAAGGAAATTTTTTTGAACCGATTCCAATCTAGAGATATGAGTAGCGTAGAATGGATTCCAGACCTGGCAAGAATATTCCGTGGGACGAACAAAAGAAGAATAAAGAAGTTTCATAACATATGGATCATTGAATTGTTTAGATTGCCTCTTGATAAAGCCAAGAACACGCAGTGCCTTACTTGTAACAAAATCGATATGTTTAATAAAATTTAACTTTTCATCCAATAAAACTCCAAGATCAGTGGTCTCTACTTCTCTTGTTAAAGAAGAGGATCCAACACTGTATTGAAAATCAAAAATGTTCTTCTTTCTAAAAAATGACATTGAGTGACACTTATTAACGTTTAATTGAAGATTATTTGAGGTACACCAATTGCAAAATGATTCGATATCATTTTGCAAGTCAATGCAATCGGAATAACTAGTTATGGACTTGAAAATTTTTGCGTCATCTGCGTAAATAAGAACTTCAGATGAATTTAATATATTTGGAAGATCATTTATAAATAAAATAAAGAAAATAGGACCAAGATGACTACCTTGTGGAACACCACAATTTACCAAAAACGGTGCTGATAAGAAGTTATTAAAAGAAACTTGATAATAACGATTAGATAAGTAATCATCAGAGCTGTAAAATTTCAAATACTTTTGTATTGAATACTAGTAATGAATAAAAAGTAATTGTATTTTAAAAGTAATCATTACCTTTTTTAAAAAGGAATTGAATTTGAAAAAGTAATGAATAAAAAGTAATTGAATTTTGAAAGGAATGAATAATTTTTCAAAAAGGAATTGAATTTGAAAAAGGAATGAATAAAAAGTAATCGAATTTTGAAAGGAATGAATATTTTTTCTAAAAGGAATTGGATTTTAAAAAGGAATGAATAAAAAGTAATCGAATTTTGAAAGGAATGAATATTTTTTCAAAAAGGAATTGAATTTTAAAAAGGAATGAATAAAAAGTAATCGCATTTTGAAAGGAATGAATAAATAGTAATTCATATTTTTTTGTATATTTTTCTTTAAAAGCATATTTTTCCAAAAAAAAATATAAATTTCCATATTAATTAGTTGAAAAATATTTAAGTTGAAAAAAAAAAAGCAATAAAAATGTTAAAACAAATGTATTTCTTTCCCTATTTTTAATAATATAATAAAAATATATAAATAATACAATTAATTCTGATTTTAACATAGGATTTTTTGTTAAATTTTAATTTAATTAAGATATTTGCAAATTTTGAACAACTTCAAAATTTGTTTTAAGTAAAATTAATTCAGCGAAATTTTTATCAGAAAGAGTTTGCCTTTTTGTTGTATTCACCATTCCCACAAAGGAAAAAAGTCTTTCCACAGGTGCAGAAGATGCGGTAATGGAGTATTAAATTTAAGGAAAATTCCTTGATTGTTGGATATTTCTTCAGGATGTCAAAAGAAACTTCGCCGTCTTGTTGTTAATTCTCAAAAATCACTTTAAGACAATGACTTAAATAGCTTTTAATATTAAATATACAGTTTATAATGCAACGATAAACTTTAGAAACTAAAAATGCTGTGGAAAATTATAGCACCACCCCGCACCCGTTGATATTGTTATTTTTTTACATTTTTTGTGTAAAGTTTTACTTTTTTTAAATTTATAGCGTTCCTTGATATTACTTAGTACACTTCGAAACAATTGCATTACCCGAAAGTTTTTGGGGCAAGACATTAAAAAGGTAAAAGACTTTCTACAAATATTTTTGTTCTCAAAATTCAATTTAATACATACTTATTATAAATAACGAAAAAGAATGTTGAATATTTAGCGGTGCTATTAATTAATATGCACAGCAGTATATCATTCATCACAATTAAAATTAGATATACTTGTATTAAAACAATATTTCGGCAAGAATAATCTCAAAATGAATCTGACTAAAACTAAATACATGATTTTCAAAAATAGAACCCCAGATAACTTTGAGATATTCGTTAATGGCCAACTAATTGAACGTGTTACAACTTTAAAATATCTAGGTCTATACATTGACAGTAACTTAAAAT
Organism: Hybos culiciformis; assembly: GCA_964007475.1. NCBI lineage: Eukaryota > Metazoa > Arthropoda > Insecta > Diptera > Hybotidae > Hybos > Hybos culiciformis. Next base: position 157,451 of record CAXFZM010000548.1, on the reverse strand, counting down.
GGGAATCTCATATACTTCATTTGAAGAGGAAAATCATACCTTTTGTTGCTGCACTTTTCAGATTAAGACATTCTCTTTCTAATAAATGTCTTTTAAACATATATTTTGCACATATCCATTCGCATTTAGTGTATTTAAATTTCGTTTGGTCCTCGGCTCCAGCTTATAGATTACAAGAACTAAAAGTCTTACAAAACAAAGCAATTAAAGCAGCTTTTAATTTGCCTATTCTCACTCCTACTATAAATTTGTATAACGAACGTATTCTACCAGTCGAAAAACTTAGCATATTCGAACTATCAATTTTATGTTTCAAACTGAGTAAAAAAAAAATCAGATCTGGAGTCTCACTTAATAGAGTATTTGATACTCACACATATAATACTAGAAGCATACATAATTTCTTTAGCTTAGCATATCCTCCCGGTAGTCTTATCTATAAATGTATCTATTCCTACAATAATCTTCCTGAAGAATTAAAATTAATCCAACATCTACCACATTTCAAAATAGCATTAAAAAAACATCTTATGATTGGCACATCATAGTATCGTTGATATTTTCTATCATTATATTTTTTAAATTTTTTTTAATTTGTATTTTTGTTTAACTTTGATATATATTCATGCATTTAATGTACCTAAATTCAATACGTAGTAAATACTAAAAAAAAAAAAAAAAAAAAAAAAAAAAACTTTTTTTATATATATATATTTTATGTTAACAATAAATATGTGAATGAAATGTGATTAAATTTACTAGCTTAAGTATTAACTGTGTTGCAATAAAAATAAGATAATTTAATGTACTTTCGGATTCTACACAAGTGATTACACTTTTTTGAATCCAATAAAAACTTGAAATAAATAAAAAAAAAAAAAAAATCCATTCATATAAAATAACAAGATTTCTTTGCTCCATATGCATAGGAAAAAATCTAGGTGAAGAAAAAAAAACTCATCGGACGAACGAACTGTACACTAATAAACATTCGTTCAATTCGTTCAACGGATTTCAACGCTTTTTTTGATAAGTGTTAATTTTTTATACTTTATATGAGTATTTTTGAATAAATATTCATTACTTTTAAAATTACATTACTTTTTATTCATTCCTTTTTAAAATTAAATTCCTTTTTGAAAAAAAATTCATTCCTTTCAAAATTCGATTACTTTTTATTCATTCCTTTTTAAAATCCAATTCCTTTTAGAAAAAATATTCATTCCTTTCAAAATTCGATTACTTTTTATTCATTCCTTTTTCAAATTCAATTCCTTTTTGAAAAATTATTCATTCCTTTCAAAATTCGATTACTTTTTATTCATTACTTTTTCAAATTCAATTCCTTTTTGAAAAAAGTAATGATTACTTTTAAAATATAATTACTTTTTATTTTTATTTGAAAATATTTGAATATTTACAGCTCTGGTAATCATATATCCAATCGACAAAAGCTGAATGAAAGCCCATTTTGTTCAATTTACAAATTAGGGTTTTGTGGCATAATTTGTCAAAAGCTTTCGAAAAATCTGTAAAAATACAGTCGACATAATTTCCGGAAAGAAATTTACTATTACAAAAAGACGTAAAGTCTAAAAGGTTAGTGGTAGTTGACTTCCCACGAACGAAACCATGTTGTCTATCAGAAATAATAGGCTTGATGAAAAATTGAAGGTTGCCAGAAACAATTGACTCAAATAGTTTAGGTAAAGAAGATAGTCGGGCGATAGGCCTATAATTCTGAATATGTGCTTTATTGGATTTTTTATGAAGTGGAATAATATAGGATATTTTCCAAATATTAGGGAAGCAACATAAAGAAATAGACATATTAAATAGAATATAAAGTGGTTCAATTAATTTATCCACACATTCCATCAAGAAAACGGTAGGAATGCCATCCGGTCCTACTGTTAAAAAAATTCTTCAAAATATAAAGAAAATTCTTTAAAAAGACAAGAAATTTTTTTTTTACCACGACAAGGTTTTAATAGCCAGCACTAGGGGAAAACCATACTTAAAAGTGGCACCACATATAATAATATTACGGTGAAGACGCCTGTCGGCAATCAACAAAATCAAAATTAAGTCCTCAAAAGTAGGCAAATAGACAAATATTAGAAAAAATAAAACTATGAATATTTCAAATATTCAATAAAATGTTTTAATATATATATATGAATGTTAAAGAAAAAAATTAAAACTTTAAATCATTCAAAAGAAAAATATATGAAACAAACTTTAATTAAAACAAATGTAAAATAGGAATTTGTAAGAATCCTAGAATTCAAATATATAAAAAAGAAATATCCTTCATTTAATTAAAAACATTGTTGCAGAAATAAACGAAAACCGTCAAATCAAATTGTTGTAATTTAGTTTTTTATTTAAGCATATAAATATTTTTATTTTTTACACTAAATTAACATCCACAGGTCCTACCAGGTATATTGAAATGCTGAAGTAAGGTCCAGCTCAAGATGGACATAGCCATAGGCTGAAGAATGACGACATAGTCATTTAGTATTAAGATGCTTGTTTTATTATTTTTAGTCGGGGTTTTTTTTTGTTTTATCTCAGTTTTAACTTATTCATCAGAGACATCCTATAAATAATGTTATGAGCCCTCTGGTGTTCACTGTCCTTACCCACCCACCGACGAGTTTAGACCCAGCTTTTGAACAGGATGTCCTTATACAGTGTACTCAACACCAGATTCATATTTGAAAGTAGAACACTTTCTCTTGCCTCTACTTTCACCACTTTTATCATAATCTCTTTTGAACTCCGAACTAATAGTAATCTCAGCTTGAATTCCGAAATTTGCTGTTCATTCACCCCCCGTTTTTTATTTTAAATCAGGCCTGTCCAACACAAATCTGCTTAGGAGCCAATCTGAAAATTATCCTGATTTGTAGGAGCCACTATAAAAAAAAAATGAAACCAAAAACTATTGATTTAATTTATATTTTATTATATGTATGCTAAATGCATTATTAAATTTCAGTTTATTTTTAATGAGAAGTTTGTTTTACAATTTTTTGACTTAATTTTTCAAAATCTATTTCAAATTTTGTGGTTGAAAATCTCAATAGATGATCGATGTTTGCTTTTACAATACTTCATTTTAGAAAAAAAAGATTCACACAATCCAGTGCTTTTTGCTGCAAAATAATTTAGGATATTTTTCTTCAGTACTATATTTTCCGTAGAAATCTATTTATTTATTTCATGGAAAAGGGCTTGAAGCTCAGGATTGTACTGTAAATCAAATATTTCCATTTGTAGTGGTATTGGTACTTTAGTAACATCGATATTAAAGGGCGATGAAAATAGTTCAAAAATATTTCCATACAATTTTATTTCTTTGAATCTTTCCTCAAAAGCTTTATCAATATTATGTATAATTTCTGCATACTTTTTATAATTTTTTTCACCAGGAAAATAATAATTATTTAACTCGTGAAAGTGAGTTGCTTCCTCATTTATCAGTTGACTTTCCCATAATTGTTATTTTAATTTGAATGATGTTATTTCTCGACAAGAATCAATAATAATTTTATCGGCGCCCTGAAGCTTTAAATTTAGTGCATTGAGGTGGGAAGTAATGGACATGGCAAAACATAAGTCGACAATGCAATTAGGATCAGATAATTCAGCAACTGTTTCATTCCGTAAGCTCATAAATAAATCAATTTCATTTATTAATTCGAGAAATCTTTTTAAACATTTACCCCGACTGATCCATCTTACATTACTAAAATAAACTACATCTCCGTATTGTACATTTAATTCTTTGCAATATTCTTGGAATTGGCGATGAACCATACCACGACTTCTAATAACATTGATAGTTTTAATCAGAACTTTCATAATATGTTGCATTTTAATAGTTTGTGCACACAAATTTTCTTGATGTATTATGCAGTGAAAAACATATAATTGTTTTATGTCAAGTTAAAGATTTACGAACTTAGTTTTTAGACAACCTAAAAATCCGATATTATCACCCACCATAGACTTTGCTCCATCGGTCGTTATACCTGATAATAAGGCTGGGTCTAACTCGTATTTTGTGAAGTTTTCCCAAAATGCATTAAATATGTCGGTCCCTTTTGTAGTGTCTTTAAGAGTTTTCAGATTTAAAAGTTCCTCAGTAATATTAAAATTATGGTCAACGCCTCGAATAAAAATTACAAGTTGTGTGCTATCGCCGCTATCGGATATATCCGTACTCTCATCTAAGCACAAAGAAAAGTTTTGAAATTTTTTAATTCGTTCCTTCAAAATTTTAGTATTTTCGTCAGCTATAATCGAAATTCTTCGAACAACTGTTTGGCGATACAAACTAATTGTCTCAAACAATTTCTTCTTTTCAGGGCAAATGCTATCAATGGCAGATGCAATACAATTTTTAATGAACTCACCATCACTATATGATTTCATGTTTGTTGCTATCAAATTTGATAAAACTAAGCTGACTTTGACTATATTAATCGGTTGTTGTAAAGATGTTTTCATACAGTTTTGTTGTAAACTCAGATCTTTCTTAAGGGATGAAATTTTGTACCTTCGTTCTTCTCCAACCAGATGATTAAAATCAATATGTTGACTCATGTAATGTCTCTTTATATTTGAGCTCTTACAGATTTGGAATGTAGTTTTGCAAATTATAATAAACATTTTCCCAGCTTTCTTGATATTGCCGATTTTCATTTCGTTTTCGCTTCTGTGCCATTTCTAACAAGGCAAAGGAATTTTAATAAAGATATATAATATACTGTCTTTGATAGAATCAATATAGAATCAATATAAAATCAATATAGAATTAATAAAATAAAATTACTTACAAAATATATCGATAATGAGCAAATTGAATTGGAATTATTGAATAATATTACTATTACCATTTACATAGAATTATAAACTTTAACAAACTTTAACAATTTGATGACTTTTACTTTTATTTTTTTGACTTTTTAAAATATGCCTACTTGATTAGTAATTATTTTCTTTAATTTTTAAAAATTTCAACGATTTTGGGTTGAATTGTTGAAATGAAATGTATAAATTGAATGTTGAATATGTTGAATTGAAATGTATAAATATATTTGGTTTGAATATATGGTTTTATTTCTTTGCTCTCATGGTGGTCAATTTCTAACTAAATATGTAATTTACTTTTTTTTTGTATAAAATTTCGTTTTTTCTAAAGAGCCACGACCTTGTTAATCCAGATTTATGTTGGGAGCCACGAAATAAATCTAAAGAGCCACATGTGGCCCATGAGCCACACGTTGGACAGACTTGTTTTAAATCAAAACTTAAAAATTATCATAACATTATCTATTTTAATTCAAATCATAAGTTTTTACAGGTGCAGTGATTTGAGGACCTACCCAAGGTATCCTCATTTCTTAAATATTCAATTTACAGGTGCAGTGAATTGTGAACCTACTAAAGGTATTCATAATTCCCCAATTAGGACCTAGGAATTATAATAAATTCATACATTTTTGGTGACCCCGACATGATCCACACAGATCCAACGTACAAGAAGTCCAATAATGATCAATTGAAGGAAGTTGTCCGTCAACAGATAGTTTTGGGAACTTAGATTTCCACAACGTACATCAACTTCAAGAAGGACTCAAAGGCCAGAAAAACAACTTCGGGCTATTACTCCAAGAAGATAGCCTAAATAACAGAGCAATGGGAGACATTCCAGGAACAACATATTCGGTTAAATGAGCTGCCCCCAAACCATAATTATGTCAAGAAAGATTAGAAAGGTCTACACAATCTTTTTCCAAGCATTACAGAAGGAAGAAGAACCAGCAGACAACTTGAACGACAACACCGAGCTCCAAGCAACAAAACCAAGGTTAACAGCAAAGGACTTCACCTAAGTCTAGACTCAAGATGAAGAGTCTTTAGTTGGCAAACAACAAGTAGCGATGGAACAATTAATTCGAATTTATGACAACACTACAAGTCAATTGGCAATCAAGCAATCTAAGGCCTTTTTACAGCATAAAGCAATGTCAAAATATTGGGATCAGATTCAACGAAAACATCAAGACATCTAGACATCATGTCAAGTCCAATTAGGAGGATTATTCATTTACCCTTTATGACACATTGGAGGATGACTACCATAAAGATCCAAGAACAGCTCAATGCGATCTCAATGCCACAGCTTGGGATATAATTACCAATAGATACGACAATCAAACAGCCCTTGTCTCTTCACTTCTGTCTGATCTGATTGAAAAAAAAAGGTAATCATTTAACAAGATGGAAATTAGTTCAAAACATATGTCACACCTTTTGGAAACGTTGGTCATCTGAATATTTGCAGCAATTGCAAACTAAATAAATTTGGGTCAGCTGGTATTAATAAAGGAGATCAATGCCCCTCCTTTGGAATGGCGACTGGGAAGAATAGTAGAAATTTTCCCAGGATCTGATGCAAAAACGAGAGTTGTGGAAATCAAAGCTTCATCAGCTGTCCTTTACAACAATGAAACTAAAGGACTGAATAAAATTGAAATAGATTAGACCACAAAAGACACAACGTCTATTACAATTAAATTGTTTAATACATCAACTGGAATTATTTTGATAATTTGGGTTCGGTTTCCACTAGTACAGACGAATGGAAGTATATTTCAACATGGACAATTACTGGTTCGAGGTATCCACATTACGAGAGTGTCTGAATGGTCTCAAGACATTTGCAAGAACATAACCACAACAAAGAGTTACTGTGTCGTAATGCACTTAAATCTCAATCACAAATTAGAGATGTTGACACAAAACAATATGCTTCTTCAAAATATGAAAATGGCAAGAAGTAAAGGAGCGCCTTTTGATGGGGTAGGATATGTAGCTAATGAAATGTTTGCAGTATTTGATCAAAGATACGCAAAAAAAACTTCAGGAAGAAATTATGGACGCTAAACGGAATCATAATGCCGTAATAAGGTCCCTCAAAAAACAGACATCAATCATAGATTCTACTATCAATATTTAAAAAAAAAGAGCAATTCATAAACAATCAATTTGAGCACATAACAACGTTTTTAAATAATGTAACAGCGAATAATTATTTTGAAATAACGGTGGCCTTTACCACATTTATTACGTAAGCTAATGCCATTATAGCCGGTTACACAAACATACAAGATGCAGTGTTCGATTTATTAATGGATATTCATCATGGAAAATTAATCCTGAGCAACTGGACAAGGAACTTAATAACATTCGTGCTTACCTACCCAGTTACTCAAAACACCCAGCATCAACTCTTCTCAATCTGTACAAATTTATGAAAATAAGTGGACAAATACTCAACAACATACAATGATCGAAATCAGATTTCCTCTTATCACTACTGACCATCAGCAATTATATCATGTCATTCCAATACCAATTCTCAAAGAACAGAAAATCTGATTGTCAAGCCTGAAACTAAATATCTAATTGTTAATTTGCATCAGGATCTCTTTATATCCATGTCAATGATATCAAGGACTGTATTACAAATGAACATACAACAAAATTACCCAATTTTTTCGAAGAAATCTGAGCAATTGCGATGCGAAATAAGTTTATTTCTTCAAAAACCAAACTTCGAATTTTGCCAAATGATTATTATTCCATTTCGAAATTGGTGGTTTCAATTACATTATAAATTAAATTGGTTGGTTTCTCTAGCTACTGATATTAAGCTAAATATAATATGTTCAAAGCGTTCTCAATGGTCAAGGAAACCTAGAATTAAAACCATCATGTACCATCCATCATCCACAATTTAATGTCCGTACTTCGAATCGTTAGAAATCATCTGCCCAGTTGAACTCCATATGTGTACCCATAATTCTAAACACAAAAACGAATCTCCCAAAGGGTCACGAACTTCACCTAAAAAAACTAAGTTCCAACATAAGAGTAAGAAAATATTAAGAAACTTCAACGAATGGAAAATGAGTCGATCATAACTCATCATGACATTCATTAATATAGTATTAGTTATACATTTCTATCATCATCGTTATTGCTATCATTGCTGCGTATGGCATATTTTGGTGTAAGCGTAAGCATAGATCATCAAGGCAAGCGGACATTGAGATTAAGGAGAAAAGGCAATTACATCAGCAGCAAGATCATGTCATCAAGGCGGCCCGGGAGGATGTTGATAAATGTTGCAAATCGGAACCAACATGTTAATTATTTTATTTCATAAGTCTAAACTTAAGTTCAAATAACTTTTGTAAATCATTACATAAGTTGAGTTGTGTTCTGATAGTCGAAAACTGTGTACGTGTTTCTGTTCGTTTTATATTTTATTAAAATGAGTAGTTTTTTTTTTGTTCCATTGTTTTAAATTGTGACCTTTTTTTTCTGTTAAAAATTTTAATAATTCTCATAATATTAATAGGCATTCGACCGTATCTATGTATGTAATCAATCAGTAAGTAAAGACATCTATTGGAGTGCACATAAAATATAAAGTATAGAGACAGCTATTGGAATTTACATACAAACCATTTGCCGGAATAAAAAAAAATCAATGAAAAAACATTGTAAAATTCGAAAAAAGCAGTTCAAACTACGATAAATTTGTTGGAAAATAAAATTAAAAAATGTATTTCAAAAATTTAAATTTATTTAACTTCCGTGAATATCTCACGGGTTTCGACTAGTATATTTTAATTATTATAAATAATTGTACGAATAAACTAGTGTCCGACAAATTTTATTTGAAAGAAAATAAAATTAAAAAAAATAAGTAAAATAAATATATAAAAAAATAAAATTAAAAGAAAAATTAATAAATATAATTGACGCGGTTACCAAATCTTCCTATATTTCCTATCCTGTATTACCGTACACTCTTCTTCACTCGCTTGTCGTTGCCTTACTGAAGGTCTATAAGGATTAAAAACTGTTGACCGCCGGTTTGTAGTTCGCCAGCTTTGTATCGGAACCAACTAATTCAACTAAATTTGCACTTTTTAGAGCAGGGATGAACAAAAAAATTAGTATCAATTTTTGTAACATCCGAAGTTTGGAAGCGAATTTCCAAGCGGTCCAAATCCATTTGGCCTCTGCTAAGCCAAATGTTCTGGTTTTAAGTGAGACCCAAGTATTGGATAACGCAGACCCCAACCGTTTTTCAATCCCCGGTTATGATCTCCACTCTTTATTCGTTGCCCACAGACGAGTCGCTGTTTACATAAAGAAAGACGTTACTAGTTATCCCATTAAAGATTTAAAATCATCAAGTCCCTTATTCAATTTTCTTTGGCCCAAAATAAGAACTAACCAACATGTCATCCATTTTTGCTTCCTTTACAGAAGCCCGCAACTGACTGGCAGTGATCACGTTGTCGAGTTTGACTTGCTGTCGGACCAAATAAATCAGATCCTGGCGAAAAACCCAGAGTCTGAAATGTTGCTTTTCAGTGATTTTAACGTACACAACGTATCATTGCTTAGTCACTCTAATCGCAATAGTCCCGAAGGCACATATGTAGAATTTTTTTCAAGTATCAATAATCTTATTCAAATTATTTCTGAACTCACCCACATTCCAGATGTTAACCATCAGGGTCATCATCTCTTGGATCTGTTTCTGACATCGAATCCCTCCTTGGAAACTCCGATCATTGTTTTGTTAGCACGTCCTTTTCTATTGACAGTGGCGCGGGCTTCTCTTAAGTTCCTGGAAGACTGGCATTGACCTATTCCCAAGCTGGTTGGGATAGACTCGCCGGTTTTCTTGGGCTGATGGATTTGTCTCGATGCTTCTTGGAGAAGGATGTTGACCTTTAGACGGCTGTCATTACCGAAAGTATTCTGCTAGGAATGAAACTATTCATTCTTAATAAAAAAGTACAAAATAAAACCAATCCTAAAAATCCGTGGGTCAAAGGCACCTGTGAAAAGGCCATATCCGATAGAGATAATGAATATAAACAAAACCATTGTTTAAGTTCACTGAAGCACTGGCGTGAGGCAGAGTAAACATATTTCTATAGTAGAGTAACAAGGAATAACGAAAATTTTTATGCAAAAAATAAAAAACAATTCACCTCCCTCTTACAAAGTGCCTTTCTAATTCCTTTTACTTAAGTTTTTTTCGCAGGTTTTTTTAAAATCTAAAATTAAGTACTTTTTTAAGAACAAAGTGAGTTAATTTCGTTTTATTTTACACTTAAAACTATTTTCTTATTTTTAAAATTTTTGAACACCGTAAAATTACTTATATTTTACAATTTTTTTAATTTTTTGTAAAGACAAAAAATTATCATAGTCACCTGATTCTTTTATAAAATAAATGCATTGTTTACATTTATTTGGCCTTAAGCGCGCATAGTTTCCCTTAAATACTCAATACTAATAAATAAAAATCATATGATTTTTGTTTTGCTTTAATTTTTCGATTTTAAGGATGTGAGAAATTTTTTTAAAGCTTAAAGCTAATTTGAATTTCAACCGCTAGTGATTTAAATGTGATAAATTAAAATAATAATTTAAATTAACTTTTACCAATTTTTTGTGAAAAAAATTAAAAAAAAAAAAAAAGTGAAAAATGGGAAAAAATAAATGCATTTTCGAAGGATGCAAATCTAAAAATAAAACAATTTTTGAAATACCCAAATCGATTGATCGGTAAGTAAAAGGTTGACTAATTTTTTATTTTAGTGAAATTGACAATACATATTATTGTCATCTGCTTTAGCAGCATTTTGGTTATATTTTTATTATCTTCTTTAATTAATTGTTGTCAAATTCTTAAAAATTTACTTATATTTGTGGTTTCAGAGCGATATTGTGGATAAAATCTGTTAAAAGATTTGATTTATTGTCATGGAAACCAAAAAATATGGAAAATTTGGGTGTCTGTGAGAACCATTTTCCGAGACATATGATTGGAGGCACTATTAAAAGGCGAAGCCTCCTAAGTTCTGCAGTACCATCTCTTGAAGTCATGAATTTTAAACAGTTTGAAAAATGTAAATTAACAGTTCCTCCTCAAAACTTTCTTAATTATATTAAAATATTTCAGGATAAGTTTGCTGAAAATTTCGATTTACATGTAACAGAAAATAATTTACTAAGCTTCCCTTCTTACAAACATTGAATGTAATTTCAAATGTTGTGAAAATTTCAACAAAATTTATTTAATTCATTTTTTCATACGTGTGCGCATATATTTCATTTTAAAATTTTTTAATAAAAATGTAAAAATTAGAAAAAATGTTGTCTGTGATGAGTTTATAAAATTAAAAGTCTTGTTTTATTTCGTAACTTTTAAAAAAGCAACCATCCCATCCGTGATCATTTTTATTCAACACAATGATAGATTTTGAGTAAAAAAAAACATAGATTTTTTGGCGGGACGAAATATATTTTCTAGGGCAGATACTTTACTTTATAAAATAGGTGTACAATGCGTGAGGTCAGGAACAGATGCAGTAGAATTTGTCGTCAACATAAGGCTTTGAGGACGCTTCAACAAATATTAAACCTTCCTAAAAATAGCAGAAGCTTTTGCAGCTTCGCTAAAAGTGTAAAACAAAATTTTTTTCGGCATTTACTCTACCAAGTTGAAAGTTGTGCATGTTCAGCCTATTCCAAAAAAAGGCGATAAATGTGATCCCTCAAACTACATGCCCATTGCGCTTACTTTCCAAAGTAATAGAATCCCTTATTAACAATAAATTCAAAAATACATTGAATTTAATTGCTAAGTGACCAGCAATATGGTTTTGGTACGAATAGATCGACTGGTGACCTGATGACATATTTATCCCACAAGCTCAACGCCAGTCTTCACAACTCCGGTGAGGCTTGTGTTGTTGCTTTGGATATTGCTCCGGTATACGCCAAGGGTGTGTTCTCTCCCCAACCCTCTTTCCAATTTTCATTAATGACCTTCTGCAATCAACACTCAATCCCATCTACAGCTTCGACGATGGCAGTAACTTGGTAGCATGCTACGATTTTATTAATAGGAAATCAGCATCTTCAAATGCTGTTACTACGAAACGCAATTTTCTACAAATTAGCATAATTCACGACTTATCCAAAATTTTACAATGGGGTCTTCTCAACAGAGTTGAGTTTAACGCTTCTAAAACGCAATGCTGCCTTATTTCTAGAAAGCTGTCAACTTTCGAACCCCATCTTTGTTTTCAAGGCGAAAGTATTGGAAAATCTGGAAACCTAGACATTTTAGATTCGAAAATAACCAGCGATCTGAGCTGGAAAATTCATATTTTCGAAACGGCTAAAACAATACTTTTTCCCCTCTGATCTCTTAAACATCTATAAATCCTACATACGACCTAAATTAGAATATAATTCACATATATGGGCTGGTACTCCCAAAACCCATCTTGAGTATCTGGATAAAGTTCAGAGAAGGGCTATTAGATTGATCAACGATCACCAAACCACCAGCTTTTTAACATCACTCAATCACCGTCGCAATGTCGGTTCGCTTTCAATTTTCTATAAATACCTTGTTGGAACGGATACGTGTTCCCCGGAAGTAAAGGCCCACTTCCTCCAGTTAAAGTATTTTCACGCCAAACACGTACCGCGTCAACGTCACACCCATATTTTGTCAAAATACCCAGATGTGATAGAACGAGCTTTGGAGATTCGTTTTCAATTCGCACCTCGAGAATGTGTAATGCTCTCCCTTCAAAATTGTTCCCTACAGCTGGCGGACGTTTGATTTACGACTTGCGCCGCTTTAAGAAGAGTGTAAATGATTACCTACTAACTGTCCCAATTTTTAATCCCGTCTAAACTTCCTGTCCCCATTATCAAATCCATACTTATTTAAGTATAAAAGGTGTCCCACCTAGTGTATAATAAAAAAAAAAAAAAAGAGCAAACATTCTCATATTTTTTAGTCACCAAAAATTCTCATATTTTTTATCCACAAGTTTTGTAATATGTAATACATTTTGTGAAAATTAATTAGGTCGACTAATTTCTGCAACCTATGTAATTTTAAGTCAAATAATTTGTATAAATAGCTACAATCAATAATTAATAAATCAATTATCAATTTTAATTCAAATCATAAGTTTTAAAGGTGCAGTGATTTGATGACTCAAGGTATCCTCATTTCTTAAATATTCAATTTACAGGTGCAGCGAATTGTGAACCTACCAAAGGTATTTATAATTCCCCCAATTAGGACCTAGGAGTTAAAAGAAATTCCTACAACTCCATTACTTATCTACCGTTTTTTGTTTAGTCACCAATGCGAAATTTACTAAATTTAATTTTAATTTGTTAAATTTAATTTTTAAGTCATTCTTGTGTCAACCTTTAATAAACCATCATCTAGAAAAAATAAGTTCTCTGTTTAATTAATAATTTTGAAGTAAGAATAGCTTCAATTGGTCCTTCGAGAAAAAAAATAAATAAATAAGAACCTATCGTGGTCGATTCAGTCGGAAGAAAGCGGGTCTAGAAAAGAACGTGGTAATCGGTCAAAAATATAAATCGGGTCGAAAATTGAAATTGGGTCGATAAAAGTAAAAATTATTCAAAAGAATTATTCAAAAAAAAAAAAGGAGATTTTTTTTAAGTTTAATTTCAAAAAATAATACCAAATTTTTTTGGTTTAAAAAAAAATATTATTTTAGAGAAAGAAATATTTTACTACAAAAAAAAATTTTTTTTGTTTAATTTAAAAAAAGTGTATAAAATCCTAAAAATTTTGCAAAAAAATAATTTCAAAAAGAGAAAAAGCAAATTTTGAAAAATTTTAGAAAAAATATTTTTTGTTGGATAATTTTTAGAAAATTAATTTTTGTTTTTGAACACCAAAAATTAATATAGTTTTTAAAAAAATAAGAACGGGTTGAAAAAATTTGAAAAAAGAGATTCCAAAAAAAAAAGGAAAATTTCCAAAATAAGAATTTTATTTAAAGATTTCTAAAAAGAAAAAAAATGTTTTGAGTACAAAAAATTGTTTTGTTTAATTTAAAAAACAAAAAAGGTGGCCGGTGTAAAAAATTTGAGATTCTCGTTTAAATTTGAAAGTGGGAAAATTGTTCGAAAAAATAATTCCCAATATTGAAAAAAAGAAAAATTTTCAGATAATTGTGAGTGGAAATTAAACAAAAAAAAAATTTTTGTGTTTGTTTGAAAATTTTTAGGTAGAAAAAAAATTGAAATGAATGATCTTTTAAAAAGACATGTTGAAATAACAACCGAAATAAAAAAAATTAAAACAAATTATGAGAAAGACAGTCAAAGTCGAAAAACTCATAATTATTTAAAAACAAGGTTAGTTAAATTAGAACTTTTTAGTGAATTTAATGCAAATTAGAACTTTTTAGTGAATTTAATGCAAATGATATTAATTTAAAAGAATGAAAAGACAGTGATCCAAATAGTGAATATTTTACAAGAAATTATTTTGACAGTGTCGAAAAATTGTATGAAGCATTTAAGGTGACCCTTGTAGAAAAACGCAAAGAATTTAAAACCCAAGAAGTCGAAGATGAAAACGAAAAAAAGAGCTTGAGCAACAACAACAATTAAGGGAAGCAGAGGAGCTTCAAAAACAAAGAGAAGCTGCCAAATTACAAAAGGAGAAACTGCAGAGAACACTGCCAAAGCCGATTATGTAGAAATGAATAACTCTCTCAGTCTTCTAGATTGGAGTTTTTTACATTCTCAAAACTTGGAGCAGGCTACTAAAGAATTCTACTCTATTATTTTCAAATTGTTTATTGAGTACGTACCATTCAAATCTAATCGCATTCGTTAGATCAAGTTAGATCCAAAACAATTCTAAAACTTTGTTAACTTAAAAAAAGGTTCTTCTTCATATCCAACAACTCTCCATTACAATGATGTCAGTAGTGACAATTATTATATTAATCTCTTCGCTGATTTCTTCAAATCTTCTTCTGAGGCCGTCCCTACTTCGCATTCGCCTCAAGTTGACTCTGTCAACTCACATTCTTTTCTTTCAAATTTTAATTCGTATATATCTAAAACTGAAATCTCCAAACATATCCGGAAATTAAAAAAAAACAAACACAGTAGGACCGGATGGCATTCCTACCGTTTTCTTTATGGAATGTGTGGATAAATCATTAGAACCACTTTATATTCTATTTAATATGTCTATTTCTTCATGTTGATTCCTTAATATTTTGGAAAATATCCTATATTATTCCGCTTCATAAAAAATCCAATAAAGCACATATTCAGAATTATAGGCCTATCGCCCGACTATCTTCCTTGCCTAAACTATTTGAGTCAATTATTTCTGACAACCTTCAATTTTTCATCAAGCCTATTATTTCTGGTAGACAACATGGTTTCGTTCGTGGGAAGTCAACTACCACTGACCTTTTAGACTTAACGTCTGTTTGTAATAGTAAATTTCTTTCCGGAAATTATGTCGATTGTATTTTTACTGATTTTTCGAAAGCTTTTGACAAATTATGCCATAAAACCCTAATTTGTAAATTGGACAAAATGGGCTTTCATTCAGCTTTTGTTAATTGGATTTATGATTACTTATCTAATCGTTATTATCAGGTTTCTTTTAATAACTTCTTATCAGCACCGTTTTTGGTGAATTGTGGTGTCCCAGAAGGTAGTCATCTTGGTCCTATTTTCTTTATTTTATTAATAAATGATCTTCCAAATATACTAAATTCATCTGAAGTTCTTATTTACGCAGATGACGCAAAAATTTTCAAGTCCTTAACTAGTTATTCTGATTGCATTGACTTGCAAAATGATATCGAATCATTTTGCAATTGGTGTACCTCAAATAATCTTCAATTAAACGTTAATAAGTGTCACTCAATGTCATTCTTTAGAAAGAAGAACATTTTTGATTTTCAATACAGTATTGGATCCTCTTCTTTAACAAGAGAAGTAGAGACCACTGATCTTGGAGTTTTGTTGGATGAAAAGTTGAATTTTATTAAACATATCGATTTTGTTACAAGTAAAGGACTGCGTGTTCTTGGTTTTATCAAGAGGCAATCTAAACAATTCAATGATCCATATGTTATGAAACTTCTATATTCTTGTTTTGTTCGTCCCACTTTAGAATATTCTTGCCAAGTCTAGTATCCATTCTACGCTACTCACATCTCTAGATTGGAATCGGTTCAAAAAAATTTCCTTCGTTTCGCTTTAAGGCGCCTCAATTGGCAGGATAATTTTAATTTACCTCCATACACTGACACACTTCAACTTCTAAATTTCCCAAGTCTGGAGAATAGAAGAGCTTATTTGTCGTTCAGCTTTATCCATAAAGTCATCGAAGGTAAAACGACAAGTAGCTGTTTAATGTCTAACTTATTTTCCAATGTGCTCTCAAGTAGTCTTAGAAATTTTAATTTCATTTGTATTCAATTTTCCAGAACCAATTATGGTCAATATAGCCCAGTTAACTCCCTATTCAAGATTTATAACCGATACCAATTCCTGCTTCAGTTATACGTTTTCGAAAGTCCTTCTTTTAAAAGTAAATTTTATCATACTATTTTAAAAAAATAATTCAAACTAAGTGATACATTGTTTAATAGTAAAAGTTACTGATATGTATATATTTTTACATCCCTTATAAAATTAATTGTATATAGTTACGTTTTAATTCTAACATAATTTTAAACGTATCAAAAAATGATAATTAAAATTATTCTGTATGACAAAAAATGGGGGGGCAGACAGTTGCCCAAAAGACATTTGCCATTCTGACATTTGCCCACGGACATTTGACAATCTGACATTTGACAATCTGACATTTGACAATCTGACATTTGACAATATGACATTTGACAATCTGACATTTGACAATCTGACATTTGACAATCTGACATTTGACAATATGACATTTGACAATATGACATTTGACAATCTGCCATTTGACAATCTGACATTTGACAATCTGACATTTGACAATCTGACATTTGACAATCTGACATTTGACAATGTGACATTTGACAATCTTACATTTGACAATATGACATTTGACAATCTGACATTTGACAATCTTACATTTGACAATCTAACATTTGCCAACGGACATTTGCCACAGGACATTTGCCCATGAAAATCGGACATTTGACAATCCGACATTTGCCAACGGACATTTGCCAATTCTACATTTGCCAGCGGACATTTGCCAATCCTACATTTGCCAACGGACATTTGCCAATCGGACATTTGCCAACGGACATTTGACAATATGACATTTGACAACGGACATTTGACAATCTGACATTTGACAATCTGACATTTGACAATCCGACATTTGACCAGTTTTACAAAACTTGCTTTTTTATGAACAAATTTACTTTTTTTTTGAAAAAATTTAGTAAGTTTTCGTTAGAATATTGCAGAAAAATCCTAGAATGTTGGAAATAAACCCCAGAACACGGAATTCGCAGTGTATTTATTCACTGTGATTTATAAATATACTAGCTACGACTCTGACTGTTTTACTTTTGCAAGTGGAATTTTTGTTATCAGGTTTATAGAGAATATTAAAAGCCAGTTATTTTATAAATTTGAAGAAAACTATCTACGGGGAATTAAGATTTATCATTTTTACTTATTCATAGAATGAACAGGTTTCCAAACCAAACCAGATTTGTGTTTTTGATCATTTCCTCTTTTTATGTACAAAACTTGAATGAAATCGGACGCCAATCAGGTTTTAAAATAGCCTGTAATAACCCACGACCCGAGGTAAAGTCATGGTGTAAGTTTGATCGATTGAGCGGTAACATATAAGCAGACAGACAAACATACTTTAAGTTTTATATATATAAAAGAAGATAGAAGATATTTATAGTAAAAAAAATATGTAAATGTGTGTATATGTTACGGTGAATGTACGAATTCCGGGAAATGTGAGTTTACTTTTGGTAAATGTTAATATTACAGTACATTTACCGGCCCGATCGGCCCCATTTTTGTGTAGGGCGTAGGGGGTTTTCGCCTTATCCAAATAGGGCGGTGCGGAGTGGCGGGCGGGTGAACTGGTGGTCGGCCAGTGGATTTAACGGCGCGCGACGCAAATCCCACTGACCGACCACCAGTTCGCCCGTCCACCACCCCGCACCCGCCTATTTTGGATAACGGGTAAACCCTCTACGCCCTACACAAAAATGGGGCCAATCGGGCCGGTAAATGTAATGTAATATTAAAATTACGGGTTTTTAAACTCACATTCCCCGGAATTCGTACATTCACCGTAACATACATAAAACCATAAAGTTAGTAGTCTTTATAATATTTTACGAGATGAATTAATCTAAAAATGTAGGTAAATCATTGAAAATGCAGAATTACAAATTTTTTTTAAAGGTTTGTCGTTGGAGGGAAAAGATCGATTGTTTTATATGGGTATTTTCAAAATACATATATATATATTTCTTAAACTCTTTCCCGGATAGCATTCTCAAATTTTCATGAACAAATCGGAAATGTCATCAGGTTTCAAAAATGACAGGGCCACCAGCATTCGGATTGCTTTCTGAAATTCCATATCGTTAATAAACGTAATTTGGAGTCCTTCTTTTCTAGCTTTGCAAAAAAAAAATTTTGCTAGATGAAATAATTTCAAAAAGACCCAAATTTTGAAATGATGAGCGCACTGGCAGAACATATATAATATAATATGTGTATGTACATATAATATAATATATAATGTATAATAAATATAATATATACAATTCGGGGTCCTTCTTTTTTAACTTTGCCATATATATTTTGCTAGATGAAGGTAGATGAAGGTAGTGTCCATGTTCCATATGCCTTTCATTGCTATATGGTCAAAATCGCATATTATATCTGGGCTTAAGACTTGTCCTCTTTTTTCGGCTTTTTCACTTCTTCGGGTATTTTAAATGTAATGTCTTGCGGCTCCTTTTGTGTTATAACTATTCTATAATTTCTCCTTATAAGAGTCAAACAACTTTCCTTTTCTTGCTTTTTCCTTCTTTGGAAAGAATGCTCTAGTAAATTTTACTAGTGCTCCCTCTTATTGAGCTAGAAGCTGCTTCTTTCATTTTATTTGCTGCCAATCTTTTCTTGGATTTGGTCAAATCCGGAGCAGGGTTATGTTCATTTCTCACTTCTATAACGACGTCATATTTTTCCTTCAATAACGTAAGACATCTTAAGGACTTCCTTTTTGTACATCTTCATTGGCTTCTGGTTAGCAGCCGCGTAAAATTACTCATTATGTTATTCAAGATTTACCATAATTAAGAATTATCATTTTAAGATAAATTTTATTCGAATTAAGAAAATAAGTTAAATATATTGTATTAAAACAATTTTTAATATATCTTATATTTTTTAATAAAATCAAAAAGTTTTCTAAGTTAACAACACTAAACTTATATATTAACTAAATTTAACCAACAACGCCGAACATTTTAATATTAGAATTAAAGGATTTGACTCTTAAAAATATTGGAAATAGCCATATATTTATTTTTCTTTTTACGGGTTGTTTTGGATTTAGAAAATTATTTTCCGCTTTTTTTATAAGTCCTCTTGAAATCCTCTTGAAGCTCATCCATAAACATTAGCTGATAAAAAGGGAGCACTGAATTATGACCGCATGAATCATGAGCGAAATTCATTTTTCCGCGCAACAAAATGTCTGTTGACCGCGCGGTCAAATTTCTTTTTTTTTATAAATTGAGGCGCGGTCAAAATTCATTTTGAAAATGAATTTTGCCCGCACATTTTCCCACGGTCACAATTCATTTTTTTTATAAATTGAGTCGTGGCCAAAATTCATTTTGAAAATGATTTTTGTCCGCACATTTTGCCGCGGTCAAAATTCATTTTTTTTAAATTGCCGGGAACGTGAGTATTATGCAGAAAAGTTATGGAGAAGATACTATTCATTTTAAATGACTTCATACCGCGTCCCATTCGTTCGCGCGAAGCCTGTCAAGAAAAAAAAAATAAGAAAATGTGTCCTAGGGGGTTCGGGGCGATTTTAGCAGAGGCGGTTTTAACGGTGTCGGGGCCCCTGGCGCTGAAAAAAAATTGGGCCTCTAAATTAAAATAAAATTAAACAATATTAATTAAATTTAATGAAAAACCTCAAACAAAATCAATTTCATTTAAATATTATTTCTATAAACTAAATTATCAAAAAATAATTAAATTACAAAATTTAAAGAATGGCTTTAAAGAATGGTTAGTAAAGCGCGTTGGACTATGTTGCTTTTTATATGCGCTTGCTGACCCTAATATTTACGCGATATTTGCAGCATTGTCGTAGGATTGACCTCTACATTTATCAATTGGTATATTACACCAAAATTGGTAACATGATTTGAGACTATAAGATTTTCGCTTTATATTTTGATGAACGCCTAACGCGTATACTGCAGTCATAGGGGAAAAAAACAGTATCTACATAAAAACTGAATATGAGAATAATAGGTTTAAAGTTTATTAGTCGTACTGTATTATTCTTTTTTTTAATATTCTTCATTCAGTATATTTTATAGTACGGTATTTCCGTATAGTTATGCTACATTTTTTCATTATTAAAAATACATGCCGCCAAATTTGAATAATTTTAACAAAATATACAAAGCATTTTACAATCAAAAAACTTTTTTGAAATTTTGGATCGATTTTCAAAAATAATTTAGCAAATTTTTTGTATTCAAAAGTTTTTGATTTTTACTATCAAATGCCATCAATACTTAAATTTTTCAGATTTTAGTAGATACTGTGTTTTCCACTATGACTGCAGTATAGGAAACATTTTGTAAAATTCACGTTTTCATGGCATTGTGAATGGAGTAGAAGCTACAATTTTCTATCACGAGCGCCATGTGCGACGCCCGTTAGAACCGCCTGTGGATTTTAGGCCTTTTCCAAAAGGATGTTGTTCAAAAGTTTCGTACAACTGTCACCTCTAGAAAAATGCAAGAATTGGGTTGATTCCATTTACCGTTTCAAAAATATAAGATGAAAAGTGGAAATGCGTGAAAAAGGTATAAATGCAAATTACTCCGAAGTTTTTGGAGATTTTTGGATTTTTTTTTTAAAACATAAGTAATTTTATTAAATTATAATTCTAGAATGTACCGTTAAGCCCGGGTGTCGTTAAAACAGAATTTAGCAACAGAACAGAATCAGCGACAGAAAAATTTATTCTGCTACTGAAATTCTGGTCAGAATCTTATGAGATTGCTGCCTTTAAAACAGAAACAGAACGATTTACTTTACGATTTTAAAAATTATTTTATTATTATTATTTAATAGTTTTCCCCATTTTCCGACAAAATAAAACTAGAAAAAACGTAAATAAACAAATACAAAAAAAAAAATTAAATTAAATTCAATTGACATTCTGGCAACAGGAACAGAAAATAACCTCGTTTGAGGTTATTCAAATTCTGTGGACAGAATGAATTTTTCTGTCGCTAAATTCTGTTGTAAAATTCATCCCGGCTTTACCGAGAAAATTGCAAAAAACCGTTTTTTCAAAAACATTTCAGTTACGTTTTTCAATGACATATATATCCTGAGTCCCCATGGCCGATAGTAAATCTTGGTGATGACGTCATCCCGAAAGGACAGCCCCCTACTGCTTCTTTAAAAAAGAAAATTTGCCGTACAAAATGTATGAAAAAGCTGTTTTTATTTTCAATACTTGTTAAGCAATATTTTTGATGAAACTATTTCTGCATAATACAGCCGCAAATTTTGTCGCGGTCAAAATTCATTTTTTTTCTAAATAGAGTCGCGGCCAAAATTCATTTTGAAAATGAATTTTGTCCGCACATTTTGCCGCGGTCATAATTCATGCGGTCACAATTCATGGAATAGATAAAAAAAGCAGGAAATGGTTTGCGAAAAACAAAACAACCCGTAGAAAGAAAAATAAAATTAATACACAATTTAAAAGAGCCTAACACCGTTTCTGCACTTGTCTGCAAAGGTTTATTCCTAAGGCCACCTTAACGAAACCCGTACACACTCTATTTTTTGACACTTAGAAAAAAAAGATATGTAAACAAACTCTTTCCATCTTGTTTATTTTCAAATTTATAGAAAAAAGGCAGAAAAAAGCAAGGAAAAAGCATAAAAGTTGGCAAGTATAATGTCTGCAAACTAACTTTTTTTGTCTGCAAGTGGCCTTTTACGCAAAGGTTAGTTACTTTTTTTTCCTTTTTTTTTGTATGAGTAAGGCCTGTTGACAGGTCAGTATACAGGTCAGTTCCGCTCTAAGGTCAGTTTTAAGGTCCAAGTGCAGAAAATATTGAAATGTTGAGCGTTGTTGATCAAATTTAGTAATTTAGTCCTAAGCTAATTTCAGTGTTGCTAATTTCATTGAAATATGTAAGATATTTTAAAAATAGCTTATTGTTTATAAATTATTTTCTTAATTCGAATAATATTTGTTTTAAGATGGTAATTCTTAAATATGGTAACATAATGAATAACTTTTACGCGGCTGCTAACCAGAACGCCAATGCTTTTTATTTTTGTATGAAGCTACAGTAGACTTGAGCCAATTTAAATTTACATAATAATTGGCTCAACCTACTGTACATTCAAACGAAAATAAAGGGTGTTGCGTTCTGATTAGCAGCCGCGTAAAGTTACTCATTATGTCGTTTAAGATTTACCATCTTAAAATAAATATTACTCAAATTAAGAATTTAATTGTGTTAAAACTAAATCAAAAATTTGTGTAAATTCGCAACACTAAACTTATAAATTTACTAAATTTCAACAACAACGCCGAATATTCCTGAATTTAAAGGACTCTTTAAAATCGTTGCGAAATGATATTTATTTTTTCAAAACCTTTAAAAAAATTTGTAATTCTGCATTTTCAATAATTTACCTACATTTTTAGATTAATTCATCTAGTAAAATATTTTAATGCGCATGGCTTCGGTAAGTTGTATTTACATTCGCAAATTTAGCTCGGTAAATGGTCCATTACATGCATCAATACACATGCAATTATAGAGGAATGTAAATTGTATTTACATTTCCCTGTGATGTAAATTGTATTTACATTGCTCTATATTGTATTTACATTATTCATTTTGAACTGCGTAATACTATAAACAAAAATAATATCACTCACACACACAATATTTCTCTTTTTTCCTTTTTTCTCTAAAAGAAAGAAATAAAATAAATAAAATGAACGTGGAATATTTCCCAAATCCTCTTTTATCTGTAAAAGAAAGAGAAATTAAAGAAGAATGAATGTGGAATATTTCCCAAATCCTCTTTTATCTGCAAAAGAAAGAGAAATTAAAGAAGAATTAACGTCGAATATTTCCCAAATCTTCTTTTATCTGTAAAAGAAAGGGAAATTAAAAAATGATTAACGTGGAATACTTCCCTCCATTTCTTTTATCTTTATTTTTTATTATAAATTATCTCTATATTCTCTCTTTGCAACTACCTCTCCCATGCACATTAAAGCAGTATACACTACATGTTAATCAAATTTGTTATACAGCTCGTTGTGTATACACCCAAACACATAGACACTCGTCAATATTATATCACTCGACCTTCGGTCTCGTGATATAAACATGACTTGTGTCTATGTCTTTGTGTGTATACACAACTCGCAAGAATAACAAATTTTCTTAACATGTATTGTAATCTACTAATAAAGAGTACTAACTTTATGGTTTTATATACACACATTTACATATGTTTTTTACTATAAATATCTTCTATCTTCTCTTATATATATACAACTTAAAGTATGTTTGTCTGTCTGCTTATATGTCACCGCTCAATCGATCAAACTTACACCATGTCTACCTCGGGTCGTGGGTTATTACAGGCTATTTTAAAACCAGATTGGTGCCCGATTTCTTTCAAGTTTTGTACATAAAAAGAGGAAATGATTAAAAACACAAATCTGCTTTGGTTTGGAAACCTGTTCATTAGATGAATAAGTAAAAATGATAAATCTTAATTCCCGTATATTTATTTTTTCCAAATTAATAAAATAACTGGCTTTTATAATTCTCTATCAACCTTATAACAAAAATTCCACTTGCAAAAGGAAAATAGTCAGAGTCGTAGCTAGTAAGTATATTTATAAATCACAGTGAATAAAAAATACACCGCGAACTTCGTGTTCTGCGGTTTTTTTCCATCATAATAGGATTTTTCTGCAATATTTAACCGAAAACATGCTAAATTTTTTCAAAAAAATCTAATTTTTCCAAAAAAAAAGAAAATTTTTGTAAAACGGCAAAAAAATTCGTCAAATGTCAGATTGTCAAATGTCAGATTGTCAAATGTCAGATTGTCAAATGTCAGATTGTCAAATGTCCGTTGTCAAATGTCGGATTGTCAAATGTCCGTTGGCAAATGTAGAATTGGCAAATGTCCTTTGGCAAATGTAGGATTGGCAAATGTCCGTTTGGCAAATGTCCGTTGGCAAATGTCAGATTGTCAAATGTCATATTGTCAAATGTAAGATTGTCAAATGTCACATTGTCAAATGTCAGATTGTCAAATATCAGATTGTCAAATGTCAGATTGTCAAATGTCAGATTGTCAAATGCCAGATTGTCAAATGTCATATTGTCAAATGTCAGATTGTCAAATGTCAGATTGTCAAATGTCAGATTGTCAAATGTCAGATTGTCAAATGTCAGATTGTCAAATGTGATATTATCAAATGTCAGATTGTCAAATGTCAGATTGTCAAATGTCAGATTGTCAAATGTCATTTTGTCAAATGTCAGATTGTCAAATGTAAGATTGTCAAATGTCCGTGGGCAAATGTCAGATTGGCAAATGTCATTTGGGCAACTGTCCGGGAATCGAAAAAATATTAGGTCAACATTTTTTTTATCTAAATTCCTATTACAGTTAAAATAAAGTACAGTTTATAAGACTCTTTGTTTCACAAATTCTTTATTATTTCCTTTTGAAGAAATAATCAAATGTTGGCTTGTCATTTGACACTTTGAGAGATAAATTCATTTTTATTGTATTAGCATCTAATAAGAAATAAAGAAAATAAAAAATCAATTTATTTTTATCATCAGAACAAATAAGACCTATTTAATTATTTCGATTTTGAATTTACAGCTTGCGGATTAGCTTTTCAATTGGAAAAAAAGGTAACTGGCGCAGTCGGTATGATTTATCAAAAATAAAAGTAATTCAATTTTTATTAAATTTAAAAAAAAAATAAATTTTTTTAAGAAAAAAAATAAAAACACTAATTTTATAAAGAGAACTAAATTTAAAGTAAACTAAATTTATAAATTTACTATTTAAAAATAAATTAGTGATTAACATAACAAAAACTTAAATAATTAAAATTATTATCCCTATTTGTATAAGGTGTAAAAGTCATCAAAAATCTTAATCTTGCCTTGAGACTGAGGCAAGGCCTTATAAAAATAATAATAATAACAAAAAAAAAAAATGTTGAAAACAAAAAATCAAAAACAATTTCAATTAAAATAAAACAAAACTTAATTAAACTAAAATAAACAAAAATTATTGGTGCGAATAAACATCAGTGCTGAACAAAGGAAGGTTTACATCAAGAATCGGTGAGCAAGTTCCAATTACCAACTATTTTATCCAAACTTATTAACATCAAATTTTACTATAATTTTATATATTATTTTAACATTAAACTTTAATTGTTATAAAAAAAAAAAAATAAACAAAAAGTAGTACATAGACATTTTTATCAAAAAATACACTACTAAAATTTTTCAAATTTCATACTTACTTGTTCATCCTGATCCTTATCCTTAAAAACTTCATAAAAAACAAATAGTAATATGGCTGATCACGTAGACCGACTTAATCTAATACTAGGCTTTATTAATAAAGTAACCCCTTTTGACGAGTCCGAGATAAGTTATCTACCTGAATTTGTCGAACGTATAGATAGTCTGGGTAGACAAATAGCTAATTTTAATGTCGATAATCAGGCAGTATTATGGGCCTATGTTAGAGATAAAATTACAGGCCCTGCCAAGAACACTTTAAGATCGCATGGAAGTGTTACAGAATGGCAACAAATAAGGCGAATTCTGGTCGAAAATCACGGTGAAAGACTAAACGCAGACAGATTAATCGATAAAATCCGATCTTGTAGAATTACATCGAACATAAAAGATTTCTATGAAAAAATCAACAATCGAATTAATAATTATTATTTATTAAATAATGAAGTCGATAATGATAGAATTCAAAGTAATAGGCGTATAGCTCTAGATACCTTTAAAACAACCTTCCTGAACCAGTCCGAAGTGTTATATTTAGTAGGAATCCAGATTCTCTCGAAGCAGCCTTTCAAATTATCCGTGATGGAAACTACCAACATTTAAATGCACAAGGCCTATGTCATAAGACCCCTAATAAAAACAGTGCAGGAAATTCGTTCAATAAGAACAAATCAAGCAATTATAATTCAAATTCTGCAAATAGAAACCAAAATAATTCAGGAAATTATCAGTCAAATCAAGGATACGGTCCTAATAATGCGGTTAATTATAATAACAACAGATCATTTGCACCTAACCAATACAGGCAAAATTCCCATAATAATAATTTCAATAACTATCCAAGTCGAAATAGTACTCAAACACGATTTACTAATAATAACAACTAATAATGCGGTTAATTATAATAACAACAGATCATTTGCACCTAACCAATACAGGCAAAATTCCCATAATAATAATTTCAATAACTATCCAAGTCGAAATAGTACTCAAACACGATTTACTAATAATAACACACGGTTGAACCAATGGATATTTCGACAAATGAAAATCAAAATTTTTCGCGACAACGGTCCAAACAATTACCCTATATAGTAGTGGAAACAAGGGTAAGACCCCTTAAGTTTTTAATTGATTCAGGTGCTGAATCAAGTATAATTAATCCAAATTTATGTCAATTAAAGTGGAAACACAAAACAAATATTCAATGCCTTAAAACCTTAAATCATAATGTGCATACAGATATATTATGCAAATTTCCACTATTCGAAATTTTCAATGAAAAAAATTACTTCGTCGAATTTTTAGAGGTTGAATTTCATAATAAATTCGACGGTCTCATAGGGAATAATATTCTCGCTCCCCTTAATTGCATCATTAATTACGAAGACAGAACATTAAAAACAAAGAAAGCTACTATCCCTTTATTTCTTAATGAATATGAGGAAGAATATAACCGAAGTAGCTATAAAGAATATTCTATTGAATTGTTTTCCCATGAAATTAATAATTTTAATTTATTAAACCATGTCAATACGTCTCACTTAAATTGGAATGAAAAACAATCTCTTTTCAAATTAATTTTAAATAATAAAGGGGTATTTTATAAAGATGGTGATGACCTAACTTTCACTAACCAAATAAAACATTGTATTAAAACAAAAAATGAAATTCCCATTTATTCCAAACTCTATCGCTATCCTGAAATTCACAAAAATGAATTGAAGAAATGTTACGTAATAATATGGGTTGTCCCAAAAAAAGAAGATAACAGTGGAGTACAGAAGTGGCGAATTGTCATCGATTATATAAAACTGAACGAGGTTACTGTAGAAGACAGATTCCCCGTACCTAATATCGAAGATATTTTCGAGAAACTAGGTAGAGCAAATTATTTCACTACTCTCGATTTGGCAAAAGGATTTCACCAAATCGAGGTTGATCCCAAAGACCAACATAAAACTGCTTTTTCTACTCCAACGGGGCATTACGAGTTTTTGAGAATGCCATTTGGGCTGCGTAATGCGCCGTCTACGTTTCAGAGGCTAATGAACGAAGTTTTAAAAGAGTTTATCAATAAAATCTGCGTAGTATATATGGACGACATCCTTGTATTCTCGACTTCATTACAACAACACTTTGATTCGCTACGAAAAATTTTGAATAAATTAAATAAGGTAAATCTAAAGCTCCAAGTCGATAAATGTAATTTTCTTTGTAAGGAAACTAATTTTTTAGGACACGTTATATCAAATCAGGGTATTAAACCCAATCCAAAAAAAATTGAAGCTATCCAAAATATCAGTTTACCTAAGAACCAAAAATAAATAAAAAGTTTTTTGGGTATAACTGGTTTTTACAGAAAGTTTATAAAAGATTATGCGAAAGTCGCATTCCCTTTAACCAATTATTTAAAAAAAGGAGCAAAAATAGATTTAAATAATGAGGAATACAGAGAATCATTCCTAAAACTTAAAACTCTTTTAGTAACAGAACCAATTCTCATATTTATTTATTTATTTCATATCTGCTTAATACAAACAGTTTACAAAAAAGCTTAAATCTACAGTTTACAAAAAATATACAATATCAAAGCAAAAATTAACTTACATAATAAATGAAAGAATTTATTATTTAATATTTATTATACTAAAAAAACAAAAAAATAATTATCTTAGCAAGAATTAAATTACAAACAATAATTCTATTCGTAAGAAATAAAATATTATAAGCGAAAGTCAATATGGTTAAATAATCGAGTTTTTTGAATTTGTTTTGATAAGGAAAGGTCAATCAAATCTTTGTATCTATTACCCAAAATCAACATTCGATTGACAGGTTCAAATTTACAATAGTTAGTTCTATGGGGAAAAGTAACAAAGAGATTTGGGGAGCGCAATCTAAAATTTGTAGTAAAATGAATGTTATTGGAAATATATTTGGATACTATATTATTGTTAATAATTTCAATTAGGAAAATGAGATCAGCCACCTCTCGCCTTTTTTCTAATGAAGTCAAATTAATCAAATTAAGTCTGTTCTGATAAGATGGAAGAACAAGTGGGTCAGACCAAGGTAAGTTGCGTAAAGCAAATCTCAGAAATTTTTTCTGAATGGATTCAATTCTATCAATGTGAACTTGATAGAACGGAGACCAGACTTGGCTGGCATATTCCAGATTGGGTCGGACCAAAGTCATAAAAAGAGCTTTTAAAGTATAGGGATCTGGAAAATCTTTGGACCATCGTTTAACGAAACCCCACATTGAATTAGCTTTGTTTATGATATAGGTGTAATGATTTTTGAAAGAAAGTTTTTCATCAAAGTAAATGCCGAGATCTTTGATTGATAGAACTCTTTCCAAAGGTTCGTTGTTAAAAGAGTAAGATGTTTGAATTCTATTTACTCGACGGGAATAAGTCACAAATTGGCATTTGGCAATATTAAGCTTAAGATTCTTAACATGACACCAATTATAGAAGTCGTCTAGGTCATGTTGAAGCAGAGAGCTATCAGATTCATTCACAATTTTTTTGAAAAATTTCATATCATCTGCATATATCTGCACGTCACAATGATTTAGAAGGGAAATGACGCATTTACAGAAATGATAAAAAGTAATGGGCCTAAGTGACTACCTTGGGGAACTCCAAAGTTTGCTGAAATCGGAGATGATGTAACGCCTCTGAAAGTGACATTGTAACTTCTCCCCGACAGGTAAGACTGTATCCAGTTTAGAAAATATTCAGGGAAGCCGTAAGCTTTATTTTAAGGAGAATTAGGCTATGTGGTAAGACGTCAAAAGCTTTACTTAAGTCAGTATAGACGACGTCTGTTTGAAAACGTTCCTCCATGTTAGCTAGAAATTTGGAAGTACATTCAACTAAGTTTGTTGTGGTCGATTTATGCTTCATAAAACCGTGTTGGTTATCAACAAGAAATTTTGTGCAATGAGGATAAATTTCGTCAAAGATTATGAGTTCAAACAGTTTTGGTATTGAGGAAAGCTTTGCGATAGGGCGGTAATTAGAGACATCATTTCTAACATTGGCTTTATGGATGGGTCTGATATATGCGTTTTTCCAGATGGATGGAAAAATACCTAAGGACAAGGAAAGCTTGAAGAGGCAGGATAATGGGAGAGCAAGAACGTCGGAACAATTTTTTAAGATAATTTCTGGGACACCATCTGGGCCTGGAGACGCATTATTTCCGAGACGGTTCAGGTATTTTTTTACCAGGTCGTAGTCAAAATAAAGATTGGAGAAGGTTGTTTTGGGACAGTTGTTCAAATGGGTGAAATTGGAATCTAAAGCATTAAATGCGGTGTCCGGGTACGATTTAGAGAAAAAGTTTCGAAAAAACTCACATATTGTACCAGAATCACCACTCGAAGAATTAAAGAATTTCATAAATGAAGGGTATTGGTCTGATTTTCTTCTTGAATTCACAAATTTCCAGAAGGATTTAGGATTGGATTTCAATTTTACAGATATGTCTGAAATATAACGATCATGTGACTGATTTAAAAGTTCTTAAAAGTTATTAAATAAAATTATGAACTTACTGTAGTCACTGTCAGTTTTCGATTTAAGGTACTTGCGCCATACCTTGTTTTTTCTGTTTCTTAATGTCTTTAAATCACGGGTAAACCAAGGCGGACTGGAATTGCAGTCTTTGTCTCGTTCCAAAGGAGTAAAAATATTAAAACCTTCTACTAAGATTTCATAAAATTTCAACGATATTTGCTCAATATTATTTTCAAGAAATAATAGAGAGAAGTCAATATTATTATAAAATTCATTTAGTCCATTGAAGTTAGTTTTATTAAAATTAAAATGCATAGAGCATGTCAAATTTTTAGGACAGGAGGGAGTATTAATGCATAAGGAAAAACTTAGAGGGGGATGATAAGAGTCTATATCAACTAATGGGCAGGAACTTTCGATCGGAATAATGTTGTCCCAGTTAGAAACAAAAACGAGATCAAGTTGTTTATCCTGCTGATTTTTTATGGATGAGATTTGCTGAAGAAAGCATGAGTTTAGTGAATCAATGAATATCGATTCAAGTTCATTAAGATCTCCAGAAGGGATTAAGAAATTATCTTCATCATGAGCAATCCAGCTAATGCTGGAGAGATTAAAATCGCCAAAAATGAAGAGTTCATCAGAGGGTTCTAAGTTTGCAGAAAAGGATTCAATAATTGTTACAAATTTCTGATATAGATCAATATTTCGACCTGGAGGAATATAACAATTTATTATAAATAAATTACTAGAAAACCCTCTTACACTAATTCCAACTATTTCTAATGGGTCGTGGTTCGAGAAAGAAATTTCTGTTGCGTGAAAAGAATTCTTTATAGCAACTAAAACACCCCCGCCCCTAGGCACTCTCCCGCTATTTGGATCTGTGTGAGACATAGCATATCGATCATTCCTAAAGACAGAATATGTTGAGTCGAAAATTTCTAAATTAGAGATAGAAGAGGTTAGCCATGTTTCAGTCAGGATATATAAATCAAGATCGAGGGCAGATGAATTAAGACATATATTTTTCGTCTTGGTGCGAAGACCTCTGACATTTTGGTAGTAAATGGAGATATGCTGGGGTTCATTTACTACTTGAACCGGGACAAGATTATTATTTATGGAAGTGGGAGATGGGCCGAAAAAACCTTTGTTCATTTTCTCTTATTCTTTGAACATAGTCCATTCTTTTGGCTCTCAACTCCGAAGCATAGGAAGAGAGATCTGAGTTAATATGTTGGGTTGGCAGGCCAATAGCAACATGGTATCTCTCATATAGACATCTAAGTTCTGTACTGTCGGTAGGGAGGCCTTCTTCTAACAGTCTTGTTCTAATGTAAGTAGTGGTCTTTCCATTGATACTAAACGAGTCATCTTTATCATACAATTTTTTGTCACGCAATCGTGCCAGAACATAACGGCCATTGTCAGACACAAGAGATTTTTGTGTCAATTTAACGATTGGAGGAAAAAGTGGGTCGAGAAATGAGGGTGGAGTCGGGGTGGGCTGAAATTGATTATTAACAGGAGGTTTGTAAGGATTAATGATCGGGGTGGGCTGAGATTGATTTTTGATAGGAGGTTTATAAGGATTCATTGTTTCAGCCTGTATAAAATTACTATATTTAGGGGACCTCGAATGTTGATTTTGAGTAATCTTATTATATTTTTTATTGAGGAGTTTTTCATTCGGGACATTTTCAGACCAGCGTGACACTTTCATGTTTTTCCACTTATTTATAGAAGTCTTATTTAAAAGAAGGGTTAAGGTTTGGGTGCTGGCAGAAATCTTGAAATTCATATGGGTTAGATTTTTTTTTGTTATTTTTCGCGGAGTAACAGACTTACAATCATTAATACTAACTTTAAAATTATTCTAAATAAATACTTTAATCCATTCCGTATTAGCGTAAGGTGGCGCATTTGATATGCGAATAGAGGCCATATCCTTCTTTTTGTCAATGATTGGTTTGGTCTTGCTTATCTTTTTCTTCTGTTTTGTTTTTGTTGTGTGTATAGAAGACTCTTTTAATTCATCTGCTAACGTAGGCGGAGATTGGGATGTGGATATTTCATTAATATCTTTGTCATTTCTAGCATGGGATGTGAGGGATGTGGATATTAAATTATTATCACTACTTACATTGAAAGATGTGCTTAGATTGTGAATTTCAGTAGCGATTTCTTGCTGGTTATTCATTATAAGTTCTTTCAGCTTTTTGTAGAGTGTGTCCAATCGATCAATGACAACCACGGTATCGTTAACAGCTGCTTTGTCAATCATGCTAAATTTATCCAAGTAAGGCTTCAATTTAATATCAATAATGTTTCCAATACGGGTGTCGAGATCATTGGTTAAGGTGGATAGATATTTATTAAGCTGTAACTCAATAGCTGTCTCAATTGTGTTATCAGCGTTTTCTGTGTTGATTTAAAATCTTTTTGGCTATCAATAATACAGGAATTTAAATTATCAAAAGTTTTAGCCATTTCTTCAAAATTGTCAGAGTTGCATTTAATTGTCTTCTGACCCATATTCATTAAATCGTCGTTGTCAGATTTTAATTCTTTGATGTTTTTCATTAGCTGCTCTTGGATGTCACGAACAATATCTTCTGTATGTTGGCAGTCAGAACATATAAAGTAGCCAGCTAAGATTGGATCATTCCAATCTCTGTCACGAAATAAACATGAGCCATGGAAGGATTTCTTGCAGAACCCTTTACAAGTAATAAACTTTGATTTTTTATCATAGTTAGAGCATGATGGTAAATCGCACTTGTTTGTCATTTTAGAATATAAAATTAAACTTACGATTAATCACAATAAAAATTTAGTTTAATTTAAATTTCTTTAATATATAAAAAATAAAATGAAATTGCAAGTAAGCACAAAAAATTTAAGTGTAGGTCAAGAAAAATTATGTAATTAAAAAAAAAAATAAAAGTAATTTTATCCGCAACACAACTTAACACGTTAAATACTTGAAACACATATATCCGAACTTTCAAAAACCTTTTGAGCTAAGCACGGATGCATCTAACGTAGCAATAGGAGCCGTGCTCTCACAAAACAACCACCCGATCTCCTTTATCTCTAGAACACTAAATAACTACGAAAAAAATTATTCGGTTATAGAAAAAGAGTTACTAGCAATTGTTTGGGCAACGAAACAATTTCGCCCATATCTTTTCGGTCGAAAATTCTCAATAAAAACAGATCATAGACCGCTTATTTGGTTAAATGGTTTGAAGGAACCAAACTGTAAATTACAGAGATGGGAGATTAGACTCAATGAATTTGATTTTGAAATTGAATACGTAAAGGACAAAGAAAATAAGGTAGAAGATTTCTTGTCTAGAACAGAGAGTTCCAATACCGAACAAAACCAGGATATTGAAATCCATAACAATTTTCAGAATGGAAGCGACAATAATAACGATGCAGAAATTATGTCTACAGATGCTACCATACACAGTGCATCGGAAGACGATTCAAATCTAATCTACATATCTGAAAAACCTATAAATCTTTTCAAAAATCAAATTTATTTACAAAAATCCGTACAAGAAAAATATGAAACAGCAACGGTTCATAAGAAATCGCAACATTTTATAACTATTGCCGAAAAAAGTGACTTGTTAAGCATTATGAAAGATTTTTTTTAGATAAAAAGGGTGTTATATGTTTATATTGTGAGGACGACCATCTATTTCTAAAATTTCAAAATCTATTTCAAGCATATTTTGCAAGTAATAAAAACTTGAAGGTTCTAAGATCATCAATAAAACTAACTGATATAACCGATGAGAATGAAATATTAACTATAATAGAAAATGAACACTTAGACAAAAACCATAGGGGAATTAACGAAGTTTTTCTTGAATTAAAATAAAAAGTCTATTATCCAAATCTTGTAACCCAAATAACTAGAGTGATTAACAATTGCACAGTTTGTCAACTGGCGAAACACGATACAAATCCAATAAAATTTCAACTTCAAATTACCGAAACCCCTTATCATTTCAATGACATAGTTCATATGGACATATGGTTCCCAGAAAGAAACAAAATGTACGTTAGTATGATCGACAAATTTTCCAAACACGCTACATTACATAAATTAAAAGATGGGACCTGGATCTCAATATTAGAAGGTATTAAAATAAGAATACAAAATTTCGGAAAAATGAACAAATTAATTTCAGATGCAGACAGACCAATAATACATAGTGCAATCGGTTTGTTTTTGAAAGAAAACAAAATTGAATTTCACGCGACAACTCCTGGCAAAAAAACCGGTAACAGTGACATCGAACGACTTCATAGAACACTTAACGCGCATTTAAGGATCTTGAATGTCGAACGAAACAAAGAATGAGTTTTCAAAAACAATGAACGAGTTTTCAAAATTCTTAATTACTACAATAATACTATCCACTCAACAACAAAATTAAAACCTATTGACTTTATAGTAAAAAACCTTAGTAAAGAAGACATTGAGACTATGAGAGAAAGGTTCAAAAACGATCAAATCTACAAGACATAAACAACAATACGTCACTTATAATTAATAAATTAGGCATTTATGAACTAGCTTTCCATACTTATGCCGAAATTACAAACCTAAATAAATTAATAGAAAAAGTTAAAGATTGTATTTTATTAAGTAATCTAAATACTTTAGCTCATGATATTCTAACTATCGAAGAGGTTAATTTTTTTTAATATTTCAATTGAAACTTTCCCTTTTATTAAAACTGGTATTATATTAACCAACAAAAATTCTATAATCTTCGCCATATTGATACCCAAATTTTCTGAAAAACCTTACTTCAATGCCTACATTATACCTTTTCCCAATTCAAAAAATGAACAGCTAAATATGGAAAATGAAAAAGTAATAATTAAAATGAAAATGTAATTTTTGAATTTAAGGAAAATGTAGAACAAATAAAAAATTTAAAAAATCATAAAAATAATTGTATAAAAAATTTACAAAAAAAATACTAATGTAAATTTGTAACTTCCAAAGAAAAATTAATTGAGGAATTGGAACCAGGATTATTAGTTTCAAAAAATCTAGATTTAGTTAAACTAGAAAGTAATTGTCTGAATAAATTAATAGAAATAAAAGGAAATAATGTCATTAAGTTTGTAAATTGTAAGATTAAAATAGAACATAATGAATTTACTAATGTTGCTAATGTATTTTAAGAACACATCATAGTTCCAATTCTAAACACAAGAATAAACAAAACATTTGATAATATAACATTTGAAATTTTAAATTTTGAAAATGTAAAAAACAGAGAAAAAATTGAGTATGTTGAGCATAAGCATAGTGTAATTGGTTATTCATTAACTACTATAATTATTTTGATTATTGTAACAATTATTATTGTAGTCCTGTTTGTAAAATATAACAGAACAAGAACAAATCCTGCACCTATTGTACAATTTTCCGAGACGGAAAATTCTCAGGATGGAAAAGTTACGTTTAAATTCTAACATAATTTTAAACGTATCAAAAAATGATAATTAAAATTATTCTGTATTACAAAAAATGTTAAGTCAACATTTTTTTTATCTAAATTCCTATTACAGTTAAAATAAAGTACAGTTTATAAGACTCTTTGTTTCACAAATTCTTTATTATTTCCTTTTGAAGAAATAATCAAATGTTGGCTTGTCATTTGACACTTTGAGAGATAAATTCATTTTTATTGTATTAGCATCTAATAAGAAATAAAGAAAATAAAAAATCAATTTACTTTTATCATCAGAACAAATAAGACCTATTTAATTATTTCGATTTTGAATTTACAGCTTGCGGATTAGCTTTTCAATTGAGTAATAAAGGTAACTATATATATTTTATTTTAATATCATTATATTTTATTCGCTTGTATTAAGCATTTGAAATAAATAAATAAATAAAAAACCACCAAATTAACAGTGATGATGATGATTATGAAGAAGAATATTCCACAACAGGCAACTCGTTATTGAAAGGACAGCAAGAATCAATGAAGCTGATGGAGAGGATCATCAGCGAGGTAGAAAAGGAAGAAAAAGGTAAATCAAAAATTTTTTACAAAGAAAAATTAAAAACTCTAGATCGATACTGGGAAAACATATCAAAGACCCATATCGATTTAGTTAAGGTTGGCGATCTGGACGTCAAAAAATATATTGAGTCACAAACTTTTCAAGTAATGGAAGATCGATATCAATCCATTACTATTTCAAGAAAAAATACAAATTTCTTGCTTCAGTAGTAATAATATAAAATTACCAAAATTTGAATTACCTACCTTTTCGGCAAAATATCTTGAATGGAAACAGTTCGAAAATTTAGTTAAAGAGACACTTCTTCCAAACACCACGATTGGGCCTTCACAAAAACTTTTGTATCTTAAACAAGCGCTTAAGGGAGAAGCTGCACAACTTGTACGAAATTTTACTGTAACCGAAGATAACCTAACAACAGTTTGGGAAATTTTAAATGAAAGGTATAACAATAAACGAGTATTGTTACACCATCAATTAGAGAAGATTTTGTCATTGAAAAATATACCTCAAAAAAATGCAAGCGGCATTCGAAATTTATACGATTGCGTAAATGAAGCAATGTTGGCCATAAGTAATTTAGGGGTACAAACTGAAAATTGGGACCCAATAATAGTGCACATACTGCTGCAAAAATTAGACAGAGATTCTCGACGTCTCTTTGAACAAAATTTATAGAACTCACGTGAAATACAAAACTTAAGCACATTTTTTGAATTTTTGAAAACAAGATTTAATTGGTTAGAAGCTACAGAAGCTAGAAACGACAATAAATTTTTCAAAAAGGCTGAAAAATCATCAACGTTCGTAACAACGAAGAAAGGTTGCCACATCTGCAATGGTGATCACAAAATTTTTGCATGCGAGAATTCAGGTCGCTAGACTTAAATCAAAAATTTGAAATTGTAAAAAAACATAAATTGTGTCACAATTGCTTAAGCTCTACTCATCTCCAAAAAGATTGTAAGAGTACCTACAAATGTCGGGGTTGTTCCAGGTAGACACCATAACTTTCTACATAACCCTAAGAAATCCAATGAAAGCTCCGGTAAAGAGCAAAAAAGTGAAAATACGGGCAGCTCGTCGAATGCAAGTTCAAGTGGTTCGGAAAATAGAAACGAAACGAAGTCGCTTCACACCACAAAAATTAATAGGGATGTTGTTCTTTTAGCAACAGCTCGCATAAAGGTATTAACGGAACGCGGAAATTATCTAGAATTGCGCGCGTTACTAGATCAAGGGTCGCTCGCAGTCGTCGCTTATTACTGAAAACGCGGCGCAACAACTTAACTTGAAACGCATAAAAAATAAAATTATTATCGGCGGTATCGGTAATAATAAAACACAACTCTCGAAATATCAAGTGGAAATTCAAGTTAGGCCACATTTTAAATCAAAATTT
This sequence comes from Hybos culiciformis, assembly GCA_964007475.1. Classification (NCBI taxonomy): domain Eukaryota; kingdom Metazoa; phylum Arthropoda; class Insecta; order Diptera; family Hybotidae; genus Hybos; species Hybos culiciformis. The sequence continues at coordinate 119,640 of CAXFZM010000548.1, read as the reverse complement.
AAAATAAATACTACTGCATTAATAATACCAAAAATTACTAATCTAAACCTTCCAAAGCAATTAGAATTTCTCTTCAGCAGATCAAAGGCATCACATTAGCCTGGTCCGATTGATATTCTTCTAGGTGCAGAAGTAATTGCTCAGATATTGCTGAGTGGTGTCATCAAATCAAATTTAATAACAGCTCAGCACACTGAATCAGGCTGGATTTTATCAGGATGCATTAATGAGAAAACATCAGACCGTGTATAATGCTTATGTTCAATGACTGAAATTGAAGACAGTTTAGAAAGATTTTGGAAAACAGAAGATTTTGAGATTGGTAATCCGGTAAATATGAAACGACAGTGTGTGAACAACATTATGAAACAACTACAAAAAGGACTGCAGAAGGCAGGTACATAGTAAAAATCCCATTTAAAATAGAAATTTTTTTAATTTCAGGCAAATCAAATTTTAGCATGGAACGAAAATTTGAAAAGGATGCTGAATTAAAACAAAATTATATTGATTTCATGAGGGAATATCAACAGCTTGGTCGCATGAAGGAAGCACCGTTATTGAAAAGAAATTAAGCGAATTTTTACTTGCCACATCATGCTGTTGTTAGGAAGGATAAGACAACAATAAAGTTAAGAGTGATATTCGATACGTCATCCAAGTCTGATAGTGGTGTAAGTCTCAACGATACAATGATTAATGGACCCATACTGGAAGATGATCTACTCAACATTTTAATTCGCTGGAGAAGATATCGAATAAGTCTGTGTGCCGATGTTTGTAAAATGTACAGGCAAATTATGGTATGTGAAGAGCAACTGAATTACCAACGCATCTTGTGGAGAGAAAATGTTCAGGATCCAATAAAGGAATTTCAACTGACCACTGTCACTTATGGTATGAAAACAGCTCCGTACTTGGCGATCAAAACATTACGTCAGCTGGCATGTGATGGTAGATCTAAATATCCTAAGGCAGCTGAAATTGTGTTGAATGATTTTTATGCAGGTTTCGATACGATTGAAGAAACTCAAGAAGGTCAGTTGCAGCTTGACGAATTATTGAAAACGGGTGGATTCCAATTAAGAAAATGGATTAGCAATGAGTCGGCTGTATTACAAACTATTGAAGAAGATTGTACAAAATTGATTTCACTCAGCAAAGATGAAATTCACAAAACATTGGGAATCTAGTGGAATCCCACAAATGATTTTTTCATGTATAAATTAAGCATAACTACACCGAAAAAATTATCCTACTCGTGGTTAGTATAAAGTGACGTAGGGATATTCGTTTTCTTGTGGCTAGGATAAAAAATTTCCCCTCTTTTAAAATTTGTAAGAAGTACATTGTGTTCTTTGCAAAACATTTATGTACTGCAACCTGGAAGTATGTATTTTAAGTGAGTATAATTAATTTGGAAATTTTTAAAGTGCTCGAACTACTACTGAGTACGATATAGTTGTCACGAATTCATTGTACTTATTAGAATTTTATAATGGTTTAAAATGTTAACCGAAGTAAGGATATTTATACCCTTTTTAAGTTCTTAATTATTGACGCAAGTTGATTAAAATCTTTTAAGAAGCAAGCTATATACTTGTTTCAGATATAATATATTTGATACTAGTGTAGAATAACATTGAAGTTAAAAGAATAGTATTATATTCAGTTGAAAATAAACTCACAATAACTTAAATATATTTGTCATTAACATATGATGATATTAAGCACAGATCGAAATGTACTTATTTGGAGCATATTATACCATTAACATCTCTATTGTACTTGATTCTACGTCGCGATTATCCTGGAAGCTAGGATAATAATCTCAATGGAAAACCAGATTGGTACTTGTTATGAGCTTTCAATTTTAAATAAACTTCTTATAATTAAAGTAAATACTTGTCATAATCTATAATGACATTATACTCATACATAAATGTACTTATTTTGAGTACATTATACTTATTTTTGTGTACATTATTGTTTAGAAACTAGGATAATATTCTTAATGCAAGGTCAAAGTTATACCAATCACAAGCTTTTTGCGCAACGATGTACTTATTAATAAACGAAGTTTTTTTATAAGAAGAATGAACTTTTCATTCATTCCTAGTATGATATAAATAGAATACACATTTTTATAGGAACTAGTGGAAAGTCCATTCTTTCGACCCTATGAAATGAATAAAAAAATATTTTATTTTATATAATTCAATATATATAAAAATAATAATATTGTAGAAATACTGATAACATTAAACATACTTCGAATGGCAATAATTAAAATGTGGATTCTAAAATTATATTTAGTAAAAGATCTTAAAATTATATTTAGTATAACTTAAACCTAATAGAGAGATCATGCTTTAACGTCGTATTTTAAAAATATTCTTAATATAACTTAAGGAAATCTGAAGCGTTCGACGGAAACTGCAGATAAGAGCAACAAACCTAAAAAACAGTTTTAAAATAAAAAAGATTAATTTTAATATAAATATGTATTTAATAAAAAAATTTATTTATTCTTTAGTCTTGTTCAACAAAATTTAAATTTAATTATATAGATAGAATAATTTTTTGTGTTCACAAATTCATTTTTTTTTATTGAATATTATTTTTTAAAGCTAATAAAAATCTAATTCACATATTTGATTCTATTAATTCCATTCAAAAATAAAGAAAATGTTTTTCAAATGTTTAGAAATTTAATAAAATCAACATTACAAAACAATTTTTAATAATTTAATTATAAAGTCATAAAAATAATCGTCAAATCTAATTCAGTGTCAAATACTCTTTCAAAGTATTTTTCATTTATATTTAAGAGTTTAAAACTACAAAATATTAATTCTTACATGCTAACAGTTTATTCTGGTTAATTTCTGTTGTTACTACATTGATATTTTAATTTTTTTAATTTGTTGATCGAATGGTGATCTAAAAGATGTTTTAGATTGTGTATTGTGACAGGAAAGGTAGGGTGTTTTAAAGAAATTTTAATACAAAAAAACATAATTTTAAATTGGAAAAAAAAATTACATTTATTAAAAAAATTTACTCATTTTGATTTTCGTTGATCCAGCTGAAAGAACAATCCCTGATAGTTAAAGTTAAAGATGATTTTTTGAAATAAGAGCCAGCAATGTTGACTTTCTTTATGATATTCCAAATTAAACACCCAAAAATTTTGAAGCATACCTCGACTCTAAAAATAAAAAAAAAATTAAAACACACAAATAAAAGAAGGAATTTATGTAATTTACGAAATGCGCCAAAATATTGTTGAGAATTTCTGATGATTTCCTTTGTGATTTTTTTTTTCTTGCGTGTTTGGAAAAGTTAGCAAATCAATTTGACAGCAGTAACTTTACGCTTGCCTTGAAGGAAAATTCAATATTAAATATGATATAGTAAAATTGAGTAGAAAAGCTTTCATATATTTTTGGATAGGCTTTTATTAAATTTGGTCAAATGTCATAAAAACAATTTTTCTTATGATTACTAAGAAAATTGCGGAATAATCCGATTATTGCTGCATCGATCGTAAAATAATTTGTTGATTTGGGTTTGATGTATTTAGAACTTCTACATTTTCTGTTACACAGATTTATCTGTTTTAGTATCTATCATAATTATGTGTTAGATGGAAAATAAGTAAAATTACTTACTTTGATGTAAATTCGGTAACATATTAGTAACAATTTTCTTGATTGCTTTATCCTTTTCTATCCTTTATTTTTCCGGCAACTGTATAAAAATTTTCAATGCTTGGATGTCTTCCAATAACTGAAAAAAAAATACAAAATTATGTTTATATGAATGTAGTGATTAAGTAATAAGCTTATATACCTTAGACAAAAATTTCTATTCCTTGGAGTTGTTCACCTAATATATTTAAAATAAAAGAATAATTGATTATTTTTATAAAAAAATGGTTTTTAAAGCATACTTCTAGTTAGTTGCTAATCTCACTAACTGCAATGAACTTTTTATATTCTTATATTATAAGATCACAAATAAAATTTTTTTAATTTAAAATAATAATAATTAATAGCAATTGAATTCTTTATTCCATTCGAAATTGGATTTAAGATCAAATCGAAATACGTAATAACTGCCGGGCTGAAGTTTCGGATTCTAGCAAATTCGACTTCTATGAAATTAAATTTTGTCGTAAAAATCAAAAAAGGGTAAGTGATTACTAAAACAACGAAAACCAATTAGCTTAGTATTATCGTAAGAAATATTTAAATGTTTTTTAAAATGTTAATTTTAAAGAAAATTATATTTACGATAAGCGAACCTCCGATTTACACACAGATGAATTTAACTTATTATAAACGAAAATAAATCCCGATTTGACCCTTTTTTTGAGGAGAGTTAGAGGTGGTCTCCCAGATATCAAATCCAAAAAGGTTTTCGGGTGAAAGCATCCAAAGTTTTCTTGTATTGTTTTCTATATGTATTTGGAAAAAGGTGGTCTAGAAAAAACACGCGGAGCGGGCGGTCTTTTCAAGTTAGCTGAGAGCATTGCGGGTGGACGCTTCGGGCTCGCGTACAAATCGCACCTTCGGGACAATCTATTATATGAAAATTTTGAATAACCATTTCTCCGAAACGGTATTTCCCTTCAAAAACCGTCTTGGATTTAACGTTTGGAGGGCCGCCTCTATCATATCTACAAAAATAGGGAAAACCGGAATAAAAAAAAATCAACCCGTACCGTGCCCTAAACAAATGAAAACTTTGGAGGGCCTCGGCTCCAAAAATTTTCTACCACCCACCAAGTTTCAGCGAAATCGGACGTGTGAACCTAAACTGCCCTTTAGCGGGATAACTTTGGGGAAAATGAATAGACGTACCTTTTAAGCCAAAAATTAAAATAGGTAAATAATAAATTTACCAATACGCCAATTTCAGTAAGTAATCCCAGTTTGCACGCCATAAAATAAAATAAAAATATATTTTTATATATTTTGTACTTACCTGAATATTTTCCTTTTTTTTATTACAAATAAACAAAAAAAAAATGTTGATTACTTTTTTTATTATTAATTAATTTTATTTTATTTTGTGAATTCACTTTAGAAAAAGCGGTAAAATTAAAAAATAAATACTTTATGCAGGTATTTTGTACTTTTTACAAAATATTTTCTTTGTAGTTATACTATTGTCCTCAAACTACGAACAAAAAACTTTCAACTAATACATTTCTATGTGTATGAAGTAATATTTATTCACGATAGATCAAAAATTAACTTCTGACAAGTAAACAAATAATTATTGATTTACAAGTTAAAGGGGGTTCAATATTTTTCACTAAAAACATTATAGTTAATGTGCACTGTTTCAAAAAAATTCAAAATATTTATTGATATTTTCGCAAGAAAAATCAAACGAAAATTTTTTGTCAACATAAGAATTACTTTGATCATGTGGTCGGGAAACAATCTGAATAAGTCGTAGTAATTTTGATATTAATTTACAGTACCTTCCAATATTTAACTTAAAAAATAAATTGATTGCAGTAGGTACTTGTTGAATAAAAAGACTTAAAAAAATTGGATTATTTTATTCTTCATTTATATTATTTCTTTCATTATTAGATAAAAAATTATTAAAAGAAAATTAAATTGAGATGAATATTGACTAAGACAAGATCGGATAAAATGATTCATAAATATATATAAGAACAAATTTAATTTTTATTTATTATAAGTAGTTCTTAATTATTATAAACACTATATTGAAGAACTAACTACTTAGTTTTTTTTTCAGTGGAATAAAAGAAAAGTTTTCGATTCAACGAGTGTGATCCCATTATCTAAAGTAAGGCTTCTGTTGAAACGAAAGTGTTCGAAAGTTTCATTCATAACTTTCATTTCATTTCATTTGGTCGCTTTCAAAAATGTTTGAAATTACTTTCATTCTAGAATGAAATAATCAATCAATATGAAAGAAACAAATGAAACTTTCGAACACTTTCGATCATTGTATGTTAATAGTAATTTTAAAATTTTAGTCAATTTTTAACAAAAAAATAAAATAAAAAAATAAAACGCAATCGAACAGAAAATAACAAAAAAGTAAATACAACATATTTTCGTTACCGCTTATACACAATTTTTGTTTTTTTTTATGAAAACAAACAGGTAAATGCTTGTTACAACTGCAAATTTTTTTCATTTCGATTTTATACAGCAAAATAAAAAAAAAAAATTTTTTAGATTTAATACTCGAAACTAGTTTATTCGCGGGACGTTTGTCCGACTTTAGTTTAACAATATAACGTTTATATATACATAACGTTTATATATACAAAAGAAAATTCAAAAAAAAAATTAATACTACGGAACTTTTTTTGGTTAAATGAATTTAATACGCTGTCCGAAAGATTTTTGGTTCCTATAATCAACATCTATCTATCCACTTACGAATTTTGATTTTGATTATTGAAGTAAAGCGTTAATGTTGTTTAGCGAAAAAACTTTTGAACCTCTAAGGATTAAAAAAACACACGAAGCAGTCATAGGAACTGCCGAAAGAAGTTTATACTTAAAGCTTTAAACTATGAAATAACAATGACTACAAATAATGGACTGCTTTTGGACTGCTGGACTGATTTTTATTTTAATTTACATTTTGTACTGAGCAGCCCATCATTTATAGCCGCTGTTATTTCATAGTTTAAAGCTTTAAGTATAAACTTCTTTCGGCAGTTCCTATGACTGCTTCGTGTGTTTTTTTTGCATATTTTAAGCAGGGAAGACCCTAACCATAGCTCCCTCTCCAAAATTTTTGGTCAGGTAATTCCACCCTCACTTCCGCCCTCACTTCCGCCCTCACTTCCGCCCTCACTTCCGCCCTCACTTCCGCTCTCACTTCCGCCCTCACTACCGCCCTCACTTCCGCCCTCACTTCCGCCCTCACTTCCGCCATCACTTCCGCTCTCACTTCCGCCCTCACTTCCGCCCTCACTTCCGCCCCCACTTCCGCCCTCACTTCCGCCCTCACTTCCGCCCTCACTTCCGCCCTCACTTCCGCCCTCACTTCTGCCCTCACTTCTGCCCTCACTTCCGCCCTCACTTCCACCCTCACTTCCACCCTCACTTCCACCCTCACTTCCGCCCTCACTTCCGCCCTCACTTCCGCCCTCACTTCCGCACTCACTTCCGCCCTCACTTCCGCCCTCACTACCGCCCTCACTACCACCCTCACTTCCGCCCTCACTTCCGCCCTCACTTCCGCCCTCACTTCCGCCCTCACTTCCGCCCTCACTTCCGCCCTCACTTCCGCCCTCACTTCCGCCCTCACTTCCGCCCTCACTTCCGCCCTCACTTCCGCCCTCACTACCGCCCTCACTTCCGCCCTCACTTCCGCCCTCACTTCCGCCCTCACTTCCGCCCTCACTTCCGCCCTCACTTCCACCCTCACTTCCGCCCTCACTTCCGCCCTCACTTCCACCCTCACTTCCGCCCTCACTTCCACCCTCACTTCCGCCCTCACTTCCGCCCTCACTTCTGCCCTCACTTCCGCCCTCACTTCCGCCCTCACTTCCACCCTCACTTCCGCCCTCACTTCCGCCCTCACTTCCGCCCTCACTTCCGCCCTCACTTCCGCCCTCACTTCCGCCCTCACTTCCGCCCTCACTTCCACCCTCACTTCCGCCCTCACTTCCGCCCTCACTTCCGCCCTCACTTCCGCCCTCACTTCCGCCCTCACTTCCGCCCTCACTTCCGCCCTCACTTCCGCCCTCACTTCCGCCCTCACTTCCGCCCTCACTTCCGCCCTCACTTCCGCCCTCACTTCCGCCCTCACTTCCGCCCTCACTTCCGCCCTCACTTCCGCCCTCACTTCCGACCTCACTTCCGCCCTCACTTCCGCCCTCACTTCCGCCCTCACTTCCGCCCTCACTTCCGCCCTCACTTCCGCCCTCACTTCCGCCCTCACTTCCGCCCTCACTTCCGCCCTCACTACCACCCTCACTTCCGCCCTCACTTCCGCCCTCACTTCCGCCCTCACTTCCGCCCTCACTTCCGCCCTCACTTCCGCCCTCACTTCCGCCCTCACTTCCGCCCTCACTTCCGCCCTCACTTCCGCCCTCACTTCCGCCCTCACTTCCCCCTCACTTCCGCCCTCACTTCCGCCCTCACTTCCGCCCTCACTTCCGCCCTCACTTCCGCCCTCGCTTCCGCCCACACTTCCGCCCTCACTCCGCCCTCACTTCCGCCCTCACTTCCGCCCTCACTTCCGCCCTCACTTCCGCCCTCACTTCCGCCCTTACTTCCGCTCTCACTTCCGCCCTCACTTCTGCCCTAACTTCCGCCCTCACTTCCGCCCTCACTTCCGCCCTCACTTCCACCCTAACTTCCGCCCTAACTTCCGCCCTCACTTCCGCCCTCACTTCCGCCCTCACTTCCGCCCTCACTTCCGCCCTCACTTCCGCCCTCACTTCCGCCCTCACTTCCGCCCTCACTTCCGCCCTCACTTCCGCCCTCACTTCCGCCCTCACTTCCGCCCTCACTTCCGGCCTCACTTCCGCCCTAACTTCCGCCCTAACTTCCGCCCTAACTTCTGTCCTCCGTTCCGCCCTCCCTTCCGCCCTCCCTTCCGCCCTCTCTTCCGCCACCCCTTCGGCAGGTAATCTTTATTTCACCGGACCTACCTATTTTGAAAAATAAATTTTAGTTGTTAAATAATTTGTAAACGAAAGATTTTTAAAAAATAATTTGAATTTAAATTTTCCACGCCAAATTATTTTGTTTTTATAAATGACAAATGATTATTGAACTACCTAATTTGAAAAAAAATTTAAATTTTAAAAAATTTGTAAACGAAAGATTTTTAAAAATAATTTGAATTTAAATTTTTCGCGCCAAATTATTTTGTTTTTATAAATAACAAATGATTATTGAGTTGACTCATTTTTTTTGAGTATTCAAACGGTACAGCATGTCGTTTTTTTTTTTAACTCAAATTCGAATGAGTAAAAAAATTTTTACCCCCTACAGAATTACTCATTTATATCATACACCCGCGCCTAAAGAAGTATAAACTTCAAAAAAGTTATCTTTGTCGCTTAAAACAAGTTAACGCTTGACAGTCTTTTCGAAATTTTAATAAGTTCAATCATGTTGTGTTTTTATTTATAATAAGAAAATACAATAAAAATCCGTTGTATTATGTTTGAAATAGTACGAAAAAATGTTGTGTTATGTTGTGAATAATAAAAAAATGTTTTGTTATGTTTTTAATTTCATATTATTATTTTTTTGCTTATATTGAAAATATTCCTTCCAACTAAAATTCGAAACTTTCGATTATTTCGAACAAAATAGAATGAAATAAATGAAAGTGATCGTTTCAAATGAAAGTACTTTCATTTAGAAATGAAACTTTCGATCAATACAAGTTTGAAAGTAATCACTGACCGAAAGTTGATCAAAAGAAGCCATAATCTAAAGTAGACTTACAATTCGTTTTTTTTAGTTTTTTTTAAGTTTAAAGAGAAAAAAAATATGTCAAAGAAAATTACAATTAATACCTAGTACCTATTTTAGATTTTTTTTTTAAGTTTCATCTGTAGATTTTGGCCAAAGTATTGATAAAGCGGAAAGTTAATGCCCCTTAACTATTTTAAATTTTATTTTAATAATAAAACTTGATACGATTATAAGGTGATAATACTTAATGCAGGCATATGGTACTTTATACTAATTAATTTTCCTTGAATAGACATAATTATTCTCAAACTTCGCATAAAAAGCTTCCAACGAATCCAATTGAATATGTGATGAAGTAAAATTTATATTCCCGACAGTGAAAAAAGTCCTGCCATATGGCTATATAGCAAATAAATATTGATTGATTCAAATTAAAGGTGGATTCAATTTTTGTTCATGAATTAAGTAGATATTTTTCATAATGTTATTTTTCAACGAAATCACAAATAATTTTTTTTAAACATCAACACCAAACCAAAAGCTAAAAAATTAGTTTGTCACTCAGAAGTGCTACTCTATTAATTGCCTCCGAAAATTATTATAAGGACGCCCCTAATCCTGTTTTGGAAGAGATAGCGTTGTGAATAATAATTTATATTAAAAGATTAACCAAGTACATATAGTAAAGTAAGCATGGGAATTTAAAATTTCTCCGGTTAATTGAGTGTTCGGACATTTGGATTTTATTTTTTTGTTTGCTTCAAATAATGTCGCTAAGATTGGACATCATTGAATCATGTATATGTAACATATGTGTGTATGTATATTTGTATGTATGTATGTATGTATGTATGCATGTATGTATGTATGTTAGTTTGTATGTATGTATGTATGTATGTATGTATGTGTGTATGTATGTATGTCTGTATCAATGTATGTATGTATGAATGTATGTATGAATATATGTATGTATGTATGTTTGTTTGTATGTATGTATGTTTGTATGTATGTATGTATGGATGTATGTATGTATGTATGTAAATAAAATAAATTTTTACAATGTTTTAAAAATGGTCTTGATGTTTAATAATCACAATCGTAAATAAATAATATTAGTGTGAATATTCGTTTAGGTTACGATCGTATTTCGATTAATTTTGTTTGTATGTTAATAAAATTTCGATAATTTTTTTAAATGAGCATAATTTCCCGTCGATTCCGATAAATTAACCTAATATGCTCCTTACAAGATCACTGATTTGTCGACAAATTTTCATAATTACAAGGTCATTAGGTACTAGATGCAAAAAGTATTCTTTTTTAAACTTTTAGAATTAGAAAAATATTCATGATCTTTCGGACAAGGTAGCAAAAATAACTATTCTTTTAACAAGGTATAAAATATTGTATCAATGATCACTTCGAGTCAAAAAAAAATCATAAATATCAGTGGAAGTTAAATGAGATCGTTTCAAGTTCATAAGAAGGGTTTGTCTAATATCAATATATTTGTCAATAGTACTCTTCAGAATATTCTTCACATATGTACACTCGATACTCAGAATAAACTGCTAACATTCTTTTGAGAATATATTTTTGCTTTCGACGATCAAATTTTCATTTGTACAAAGTAGCACTAAATAAATATTCTTATGTCCAAGGTACTATGGATGATGCTAAGGTCATTAGGCCTATGAAAAGAATGGACATTTGCACCTTATTTGTAACAAGTACAATTTTTACGCAACAGGATTCATATCTTTGACATAAATATATTCGATATTGTTACGAGACTTTTATTTTTTTTATTTTTTTCAGTGTAGCAGAGATAATCCCAAAAAACGAGAATTTTTATCAGAGGCTTCTAAAATATTTGACCTTGTTGGATGGATAGCTCCAATAATTCTTAATATTAAACTCCTTTTCCAAGAAATATGGATTTCAAAGATTGGATGGGACGAACATTTACCGCATAATATTTTGAAAAAATGGAATAATCTAAGAGGCGACTTGTCACAGCTAGAGAAGATAATTATTCCAAGATGGAACAGGTGAAAAAATAGAACTTCACGGTTTCGCAGATTCGTTACAAAAGGCATACGAAGCGGCGGTTTACGTGCAAGTAATGAAAAATAATGCAACTAAAGTGTTATTGCTGACTTCAAAGACACGGGTAGCTCCATTACGAACAAAATTGTCAATCCCGCAACTAGAATTGTGTGCTGCAGTACTTCTAGCAAAGCTAATGGCACGAAATAAAAATGCTTTAAAAATTGAATTACACGACGCAGTTTATTGGACAGATTCTATGGTTGTACTATCTTGGATCCAGTCAACATCAAAACGTTATCCTATGTTTATAGAAAATCTATAATATTACAACATTCCAGCATTGAACAATGGAAATATGTTTAATCTGAAGAGAACCCAGCCGACGTGGCACCAAGGGGTTCAAAAATTAACAACATTCTTAGTAATGAGCTCTGGTGGCAAGGACCTCATTAGCTATCGCAAAGTACGGCTGCTTGGAGAAGCAGCGAAATAATATTGTCAGAAGACAGTGAAGAAACACAGGTTTTTTCCACCAAAATTGAAAATATTTTTATAGAAACTCTATTATCAAAATTTTCTTCAATTCAAAAATTATTTAAAGCTATTGTTTATATTTATAAATTTTTTTATTTTTGCAAGAAAAAGACAAACATAAGTAGTGAAGTTACAACCGAAGAATTGGAAAATGCCAGATGTGTCATAGTGAAAATGGTTCAACTTAACGAATTTTATGATGAAATAACCTATCTGTAACATTCCAAGCCACTTCCAAGAAGCAGTAGAATACTTACCCTAAATCCATTTCTTGACAACAGCCAACTTCTCCGTGTAGGAGGCAGATTAGAGAATTCCAACTTAGATTTCAGTCAAAAACATCCAATAATTATATCCAAAAATTCCCTATTGACCAAAATGATAATACAGTACTATCATAAGCTGACTCTTCATGGTGGAACGGTCCTTACACTTTCAATGATTAGACAGCAATACTGGATTCTCAAAGGTAAAATGACGGTAAAATTTGAACTACAAAAGTGTGTTATTTGTTTTAGGCACAAATGTCAAGCAAACCAGTAATTGATGGGTAATTTACCAGAATGCAGAACAAATATAAGTCGTCCTTTTAGTAAGGTTGGTGTCGACTACGATGGACCAATAAATTTGAGAATGGCTAAAGAACGAGGGACGAAGACCTTCAAAGGTTACATATCAGTATTTGTTTGTTTGATGACAAAGGCTATACATCTCGAAGTTGCATCTGATCTCAGTGCTAAAGGGTTTTTAAATACTTTCAAACGTTTTTCTGGCCGCAGAGGCATCCCATCAGATATCTGGAGTGATAATGCCACCAACTTTGGTCTAGCTAATAAGATATTAGAAAAAAGCTTGAAAGAATTTTACCAAGCTTATAAAAACAACATGTTGCAACACTTTCAGCAATATGGTCTAAAATGGCATTTTATTCCTCCTGCTTCGCCTCATTTTGGTGGAATATGGGAAGCAGGAGTGAAAAGTGTAAAATATCATCTTAAACGAATTCTTCATACAACGATATGACCTTCGAAGAACTAAACACAGTTTTAGTTCAAATCGAGGCGTGCTTGAATTCTCGACCAATGTGTGCATTAAGTAACGACAATGATAGAGATATTTTAACACCAGGACATTTTCTAATGGGAACAGCTCCATTGTCATTTCTTTGAAAGAATGAAGACAAAGAGGGAAGTTATGTTAAGAAATGGAAGTTAGTTCAACGTCTGCAACAACAATTTTGGCAGAAGTGGTCAAATCAGTATCTGAGTCAATTGCAAAATAGACCAAAGTAGAAAAACCAAACGTAAAAGTCGGTGAACTTGTATTGGTGAAAAATGAAAATATGCCTCCAGCGCAGTGGCCTTTAGCTAGAATAACACAAACTCATTCAGGATCTGATAGGAGAGTTAGAGTTGTTCCGTTAAAAGGAAAAAATGGTCATATACAACGCTAAAATAAAATATGTCCCTTGCCGATAGAATACCACAATGATTCCGAAAAAGAAGATAAGACATCTGACGAAAGGCGATCTAATGAAGATGGCATGGGCTCGAAAACCAAGAAGACGTCGAGCAACCAAATTGAAGAATGGACTAAGTGCTCTTTTTGTAGGACTATTGGTGCTGATAGTACCAACCTCACTGAAGGCTGATATCAACGCATCATCAGTTAACGTGACGAAGTTCTAGAATCCACCTGGCATTTTCTTTGAAAGTTTGGGAACAATCCAAACCGTTTGGATTATATTCATACACATTAATCTTACATCCTATTGGCAACAAACCAGTAACTTCCAAACATGTATTTTAAATATAACAGAGTTATGTGACAAAACGTGTACTGGGATATCGATGAATGAATGTAAGGTCATATCAAGAGAATTGTGTAGTGGAATATCAAATGAATTCAACCAAAGGATGTCTCTAATCAACCAAAAAAATTAATTTATTTTCTATAACAGAGTGTCAAAAATGAAAAGATATCTGTTTGATTGTGTGGGATATGTGGCTAATAAGTTGTTTGGTGTGTTGGACGCTGATTATGCTGAATACATCGAAGATCAATTTGAAACTGTTCAAGAAGATGAAAACCATCTAGTAGAATTGTTAAAAAGCCAAACATCAATAATGGAGTCAACTTCGAATCTCATTAAAAGAAATCATGAAGAAGTAACCAACCAATTGGAATTAATGCAAAATTATCTTGAATCAACTTTTTCGTCATTAGCGGCAGAGCATCATAAACATCTCATTACGCAAAGATTAAATTCTCTATCGACGTTTTTAGCTCTAACTATGACTGATTATGAAAATGTTCAACATTCATTGATAGATTTGGTTTTAGATACAACACATGCATTTCTCAACCCACACATAATAACACCTACCCAGATGCAACAGCAGTTGAATACAACAATGGCCAATATATCATCGACGTTAATATTACCAACAAAAGATCTTACGAAAATATACAAAATTATGATGATCAAAACAAGAATAACAAAAAAGGGAATTGTTTTCAAGGTCGCTGTACCCTTAGTTGCAACCGAAGGGTTTCAGCTCTTCTACACTGAGCCAAAAAAGACGTACTAAATTTTAAGACTTTTGGCATTAAATCAAGTTGAATTAAAATATTTGAATAATTTTAATACTATGGCCGAATGGTAGAGTGATTGAATGAAATGCTAAAGACCGAGGTTCGAATCCCGACGAAAGCATAAGAAAAATGTATACGATATTTATATTTTCTATTTTGTGCTTATGAATAATTTTATTACTATGGCCTAATGGTAGAGTGGTCAGTTAAAATGCTAAAGACCGAGGTTCAAATCCCGAAGAGGGCATAAGAGAAATAAAATGAGAAATTAGAAATAAAAAAAATAGAAATAAATAAAAATAAAAAATAAAAAAATTAAAATAAAAACATTTTTTTTTCTCTTTTAAAAAAATTTTAATCCCAAAAGGCACTGATTTTAGTAAAACCGTCATTGGACGGTTTTTGTTGCGGAAAATACATGATTTTATGCATTTTTACATGATTTTAGCACGTTTTTTATCTCAGTGTATTTAACACCAGTACCGTTCCTTATTAGTGGTAACTTAAATATATTCGAAATAACTTCTAAATTTTTAGCTACCAACCTAGCAAAAAAAGGTGCATCTGTGTTATGACAATCATATAGTATGTAGACAGCATCATACCTGTGGGATTGCGTTTATAACCAACAAGGATGTATCGAAATACTGCAACCCACAATTACTAAATTCAACAGAATATTGCGCGCATATGAAGGCAGAAAATAATTGGATATTTGGAGTACAACATTCAGTGACTGCAAGTGTTTTATGTGGGAACAATGCAGAATTTGTTACACTCAAGGGTGCCGGAATTTTTCATATGCAAAATAATTGCATTATAAAAACTGAAATTTTGACGATACACTCAAAATCAACATTTCATTCAGAGAAATTGAAATCTATTTCATTTTCGAATATCAATTTTACTAATTCTTTCTTATTTCAGGAAACAAAGGCTTCCACAATTAGTCCCATCACAATGAATCACAAAAATTGGACAACGAGATTGCAAGTTTGAAGGAAGATGAATCATCAGTAAAATTATCAGCTCATCATGTACATCATTACACAATTTCGTACACAATATTGATATGTTTGATGGGAATTTTCATCTTTGTATGTTTCAACTGTCACAAAAGGTCATCAGCTGCCCAAGATGATACACCACCTTCAGCAGCGAACCAACCCAGATCACCAGCACCTCAGGAATTTATTGTTTAGTTGGGACTATGTTCATCATATGAACAAAATAAATATTGCATGTGAAATTGCAACTTGTGTAATTCTCACAAACTTTTTACACTAGTTTCAATTTCACATGGAATTCTTATCTATATTTTTATTGTTCATTTTGCCAAATTGGCATTTTTGGTCAATTTTATTTTAAATTTTTTGTGTACAGAAAAGTAAAGTTTAGAAATCTTTTTTTTTTCTTAAATTTAATTTTTAAGTCATTCTTGTGTCAACCAATCCTTTAATAAATCATCATCTAGAAAAAATAAGTTCTCTGTTTAATTAATAATTTTGAAGTAAGAATAGCTTCAATCATGATAAGAGGGTTTTTCAATTAATGTGACGAACCCTAGTCTATCTTAAAATTCTTTTAGACGTGTTGAATGTTTATTCAACTTGTGTTTCAAATTGTTGAAAGTTTGCTATAGACGTATAAACTAAGGTAAGAAACTTGCCTTTTAAAATCATCCAAAAGTTTTTCAACAGTACTACACACTACTTACTCAACTTGTCTTTCAACTTGTGCACTCATACAAATGAGTGAGTTTAAACCAGGATGGAAAACTTGTTGAAAGACACTCTCAACTGTCTGTAAGCACCTTTAATTGATACAAGAATTTTTTATTGTAATAATGTATAGATATACCGTTGGAATGAACAATAATCTCTTGAATTCTTATGTGACTGCAATCCTTTTTTCTTGATGTTAAAGAGGACAGCCATGCTCGAGCATCTATTTGGAGTGGAATACTATATGTATATTTGAAAATTCATTAAATTATTATAAGTAGTGAGTTGTAGGAACATAAAAAAAATTCAGTGTAAAGTTGGCTCCATCCTTCTGTCATTAAAACTGTCTGTTTTTAAACATTTTGACTTTTTAACTCAAAAATATGGTATTAACACTCCTATAAGGAAACAAATATTTAATAAAGTTTACAAATATTTGAATAGTTTATTAAGTATTCTAATTATGAAGAGTTTCTTTAAAAGTATATTTTTGTGTCACGTCACATTAAGCTATATACAAAAAGAGATAAAGCAAACTTCATAACATTTCTAATAAAATTATACTTATGATGTGGGCGAAACACTCTTTTAAAAAAATTACATACATAAATAGGTTAACCAATTTTTACCTTAACAATTTTTCATTTCGAACAAAAAAATTCTAAAGTAAATAAAAATTTTAGAAAATAAAATTTGAAATAATTTTATTTATATTTATGTTTTTAAAGAAGGTTACTACAAAAAAAAAAGAAGAAATAATCACTAAAGTTTTGAAACATTTTTATTAATTTCCATTTGACATTACAGTTTATGTACATTATGTATATACAATAAATAAAATATTATGCTGTTCAATATTTAACTTTTTTTGATAACGAATTAAGCATACAAATGTTTAATTTCGACTTTTATATATATGTATAAATGATTAACTAGCACGAAAATATATGTATTGTATAACTAACTAACTAGATACCAATGAATTTTTTAAAGGTATTGGACTGGGTTTCTGGACTGTTTTTAACAGTAACAGTATAACAGCTGTTTTTTTGAAGAAAATGAAAAACAGCAAACAGCTGTTTTTGGAATGCTGTTTTTACTGTTTTTATTAGAGGGTATGAAGCCTGTAAAACTAGCTGTTGAGAATCTTGGCAGAGAAATTTAACACTGATGAGCGCTGGCACAACATTAAAATTTATGTTTGAGAAACTCTCTCTAATTAAAAGTGAAATTAGCAAGAAGTTGATGGATACTAACTTATTTGAAGTTGCTTACCATAGAACTGAATATGGATGCAATGATCCCATTTCTCGAATGCTTACTTTTGCTAATAAAAATCATCATGTTTTTGACCTTAATATTTCTAAGGCATCCCTTAAAGCTGGTTTAAAATCTAATTCTTTTTTCTCTAATAACATTGGAAGACTTTAATTAATATTTAAATTTTCTATATATCCGAATCACTTAGCTTCACTTAGTACACTTAAGATAATTCTAGTTATTTTCTAGTTTACTTTTATTTAATTTTTCTAAATTTACATATTATTTCAACATACAAACCGACGCTGACGAAGTAATGTAACACAATATATATTTCATATATTATCTGAAGCCGGTAGGTCGATGTATGCTGATTGTTTTTAAGGGGGTCTTCTACTCTAGAAATTTCAAAAAATCGAAAAATTTTTTTTTTCATAATTCGATAGTTTATATATTCAAAAATATCTCTCTAAAAGGATTTTTCAAAATTCAAATTATTTCCGAAGTTATAGCCGTTTTAGTGTCGTGGCAACTAAACCGGTTGGGCGGACGACTGGAACAATAGACGATTGGAGGCCCGGGCTACCTGAGTATGAATAACTCTCTCTCTTTTCTTCTTTCTATTATACTTTCAGTATACTAAATCAATCGTTTGAAGGTCATTGTAACGTATTATACAAAAGTTTTTATTCTATTTACTTTTAGTTTGAGTTAGTTCGATGTTAACTTCTTTAAACTTTAAACGCGTTTTTCTCGAAACTACTTTTTTCGATGCGGTAACCACAATATCTCAAGTTCTAATCAGCTGATTTACGTGAAATTTGGCATTAATATTCTTTATATATCTCTCTAACGCATGAACCAACAAAAAATAAAAATTAAAAATTTTTAATATTTTTAAAAAATTCGACAAAGTTGAAAAATTAGTGAAAAAATCGACCTTTATTTTTGAGTAGCCGCCATTTTATGAAAAAAAATTTTTTTTCAGTTTCGTTGGTTCATGCGATAGCGACATTCATACTAATCAAGAATCCATCATTGTTTTATTTTTCAGATGACCACAAGGGCGGAAATCATGGTGATGAGGACACTGCTTTTTTTTTCCCCCCTCTACTTCAAGGATGCATAACTTGATGAAAAAAAATTTTTTTTTTTTTGAAATTTATTTTGTGTATTCTTTAAATATAAATAAACACATGATAAAAAAATGGATAGTAAAATTATCAAATGCTTTTTTTTTATCGACTGCCGAAAAACGCTCGAAATTCGAGCCTCTAGAGTAGAAGACCCCCTTAATTTGAGTAATTTTTTTTTGATTCATTTTGAATCTTCATGAAATGTCTTGGTTGACGCCGGAAGAAGTAGTAGGATATTTTCCACTAATTCTTCTATCTTTTTTATATAACTTCTATTTTTAATTTATTTATTTTCTTTATTTTTTAATTTACTCTCTCTTCTAATCTTCTTCCTTTAAAATTTTTTACTAAGGAAACTATTCTTTGTGTTATGTGATATGTCACTATAGTGATTTCGTTATTTCATGTTCATGATAGAATACCACAATGATTCCGAAAAAGAAGATAAGACATCTGACGAAAGGCGATCTAATGAAGATGGCATGGGCTCGAAAACCAAGAAGACGTCGAGCAACCAAATTGAAGAATGGACTAAGTGCTCTTTTTGTAGGACTATTGGTGCTGATAGTACCAACCTCACTGAAGGCTGATATCAACGCATCATCAGTTAACGTGACGAAGTTCTAGAATCCACCTGGCATTTTCTTTGAAAGTTTGGGAACAATCCAAACCGTTTGGATTATATTCATACACATTAATCTTACATCCTATTGGCAACAAACCAGTAACTTCCAAACATGTATTTTAAATATAACAGAGTTATGTGACAAAACGTGTACTGGGATATCGATGAATGAATGTAAGGTCATATCAAGAGAATTGTGTAGTGGAATATCAAATGAATTCAACCAAAGGATGTCTCTAATCAACCAAAAAAATTAATTTATTTTCTATAACAGAGTGTCAAAAATGAAAAGATATCTGTTTGATTGTGTGGGATATGTGGCTAATAAGTTGTTTGGTGTGTTGGACGCTGATTATGCTGAATACATCGAAGATCAATTTGAAACTGTTCAAGAAGATGAAAACCATCTAGTAGAATTGTTAAAAAGCCAAACATCAATAATGGAGTCAACTTCGAATCTCATTAAAAGAAATCATGAAGAAGTAACCAACCAATTGGAATTAATGCAAAATTATCTTGAATCAACTTTTTCGTCATTAGCGGCAGAGCATCATAAACATCTCATTACGCAAAGATTAAATTCTCTATCGACGTTTTTAGCTCTAACTATGACTGATTATGAAAATGTTCAACATTCATTGATAGATTTGGTTTTAGATACAACACATGCATTTCTCAACCCACACATAATAACACCTACCCAGATGCAACAGCAGTTGAATACAACAATGGCCAATATATCATCGACGTTAATATTACCAACAAAAGATCTTACGAAAATATACAAAATTATGATGATCAAAACAAGAATAACAAAAAAGGGAATTGTTTTCAAGGTCGCTGTACCCTTAGTTGCAACCGAAGGGTTTCAGCTCTTCTACACTGAGCCAAAAAAGACGTACTAAATTTTAAGACTTTTGGCATTAAATCAAGTTGAATTAAAATATTTGAATAATTTTAATACTATGGCCGAATGGTAGAGTGATTGAATGAAATGCTAAAGACCGAGGTTCGAATCCCGACGAAAGCATAAGAAAAATGTATACGATATTTATATTTTCTATTTTGTGCTTATGAATAATTTTATTACTATGGCCTAATGGTAGAGTGGTCAGTTAAAATGCTAAAGACCGAGGTTCAAATCCCGAAGAGGGCATAAGAGAAATAAAATGAGAAATTAGAAATAAAAAAAATAGAAATAAATAAAAATAAAAAATAAAAAAATTAAAATAAAAACATTTTTTTTTCTCTTTTAAAAAAATTTTAATCCCAAAAGGCACTGATTTTAGTAAAACCGTCATTGGACGGTTTTTGTTGCGGAAAATACATGATTTTATGCATTTTTACATGATTTTAGCACGTTTTTTATCTCAGTGTATTTAACACCAGTACCGTTCCTTATTAGTGGTAACTTAAATATATTCGAAATAACTTCTAAATTTTTAGCTACCAACCTAGCAAAAAAAGGTGCATCTGTGTTATGACAATCATATAGTATGTAGACAGCATCATACCTGTGGGATTGCGTTTATAACCAACAAGGATGTATCGAAATACTGCAACCCACAATTACTAAATTCAACAGAATATTGCGCGCATATGAAGGCAGAAAATAATTGGATATTTGGAGTACAACATTCAGTGACTGCAAGTGTTTTATGTGGGAACAATGCAGAATTTGTTACACTCAAGGGTGCCGGAATTTTTCATATGCAAAATAATTGCATTATAAAAACTGAAATTTTGACGATACACTCAAAATCAACATTTCATTCAGAGAAATTGAAATCTATTTCATTTTCGAATATCAATTTTACTAATTCTTTCTTATTTCAGGAAACAAAGGCTTCCACAATTAGTCCCATCACAATGAATCACAAAAATTGGACAACGAGATTGCAAGTTTGAAGGAAGATGAATCATCAGTAAAATTATCAGCTCATCATGTACATCATTACACAATTTCGTACACAATATTGATATGTTTGATGGGAATTTTCATCTTTGTATGTTTCAACTGTCACAAAAGGTCATCAGCTGCCCAAGATGATACACCACCTTCAGCAGCGAACCAACCCAGATCACCAGCACCTCAGGAATTTATTGTTTAGTTGGGACTATGTTCATCATATGAACAAAATAAATATTGCATGTGAAATTGCAACTTGTGTAATTCTCACAAACTTTTTACACTAGTTTCAATTTCACATGGAATTCTTATCTATATTTTTATTGTTCATTTTGCCAAATTGGCATTTTTGGTCAATTTTATTTTAAATTTTTTGTGTACAGAAAAGTAAAGTTTAGAAATCTTTTTTTTTTCTTAAATTTAATTTTTAAGTCATTCTTGTGTCAACCAATCCTTTAATAAATCATCATCTAGAAAAAATAAGTTCTCTGTTTAATTAATAATTTTGAAGTAAGAATAGCTTCAATCATGATAAGAGGGTTTTTCAATTAATGTGACGAACCCTAGTCTATCTTAAAATTCTTTTAGACGTGTTGAATGTTTATTCAACTTGTGTTTCAAATTGTTGAAAGTTTGCTATAGACGTATAAACTAAGGTAAGAAACTTGCCTTTTAAAATCATCCAAAAGTTTTTCAACAGTACTACACACTACTTACTCAACTTGTCTTTCAACTTGTGCACTCATACAAATGAGTGAGTTTAAACCAGGATGGAAAACTTGTTGAAAGACACTCTCAACTGTCTGTAAGCACCTTTAATTGATACAAGAATTTTTTATTGTAATAATGTATAGATATACCGTTGGAATGAACAATAATCTCTTGAATTCTTATGTGACTGCAATCCTTTTTTCTTGATGTTAAAGAGGACAGCCATGCTCGAGCATCTATTTGGAGTGGAATACTATATGTATATTTGAAAATTCATTAAATTATTATAAGTAGTGAGTTGTAGGAACATAAAAAAAATTCAGTGTAAAGTTGGCTCCATCCTTCTGTCATTAAAACTGTCTGTTTTTAAACATTTTGACTTTTTAACTCAAAAATATGGTATTAACACTCCTATAAGGAAACAAATATTTAATAAAGTTTACAAATATTTGAATAGTTTATTAAGTATTCTAATTATGAAGAGTTTCTTTAAAAGTATATTTTTGTGTCACGTCACATTAAGCTATATACAAAAAGAGATAAAGCAAACTTCATAACATTTCTAATAAAATTATACTTATGATGTGGGCGAAACACTCTTTTAAAAAAATTACATACATAAATAGGTTAACCAATTTTTACCTTAACAATTTTTCATTTCGAACAAAAAAATTCTAAAGTAAATAAAAATTTTAGAAAATAAAATTTGAAATAATTTTATTTATATTTATGTTTTTAAAGAAGGTTACTACAAAAAAAAAAGAAGAAATAATCACTAAAGTTTTGAAACATTTTTATTAATTTCCATTTGACATTACAGTTTATGTACATTATGTATATACAATAAATAAAATATTATGCTGTTCAATATTTAACTTTTTTTGATAACGAATTAAGCATACAAATGTTTAATTTCGACTTTTATATATATGTATAAATGATTAACTAGCACGAAAATATATGTATTGTATAACTAACTAACTAGATACCAATGAATTTTTTAAAGGTATTGGACTGGGTTTCTGGACTGTTTTTAACAGTAACAGTATAACAGCTGTTTTTTTGAAGAAAATGAAAAACAGCAAACAGCTGTTTTTGGAATGCTGTTTTTACTGTTTTTATTAGAGGGTATGAAGCCTGTAAAACTAGCTGTTGAGAATCTTGGCAGAGAAATTTAACACTGATGAGCGCTGGCACAACATTAAAATTTATGTTTGAGAAACTCTCTCTAATTAAAAGTGAAATTAGCAAGAAGTTGATGGATACTAACTTATTTGAAGTTGCTTACCATAGAACTGAATATGGATGCAATGATCCCATTTCTCGAATGCTTACTTTTGCTAATAAAAATCATCATGTTTTTGACCTTAATATTTCTAAGGCATCCCTTAAAGCTGGTTTAAAATCTAATTCTTTTTTCTCTAATAACATTGGAAGACTTTAATTAATATTTAAATTTTCTATATATCCGAATCACTTAGCTTCACTTAGTACACTTAAGATAATTCTAGTTATTTTCTAGTTTACTTTTATTTAATTTTTCTAAATTTACATATTATTTCAACATACAAACCGACGCTGACGAAGTAATGTAACACAATATATATTTCATATATTATCTGAAGCCGGTAGGTCGATGTATGCTGATTGTTTTTAAGGGGGTCTTCTACTCTAGAAATTTCAAAAAATCGAAAAATTTTTTTTTTCATAATTCGATAGTTTATATATTCAAAAATATCTCTCTAAAAGGATTTTTCAAAATTCAAATTATTTCCGAAGTTATAGCCGTTTTAGTGTCGTGGCAACTAAACCGGTTGGGCGGACGACTGGAACAATAGACGATTGGAGGCCCGGGCTACCTGAGTATGAATAACTCTCTCTCTTTTCTTCTTTCTATTATACTTTCAGTATACTAAATCAATCGTTTGAAGGTCATTGTAACGTATTATACAAAAGTTTTTATTCTATTTACTTTTAGTTTGAGTTAGTTCGATGTTAACTTCTTTAAACTTTAAACGCGTTTTTCTCGAAACTACTTTTTTCGATGCGGTAACCACAATATCTCAAGTTCTAATCAGCTGATTTACGTGAAATTTGGCATTAATATTCTTTATATATCTCTCTAACGCATGAACCAACAAAAAATAAAAATTAAAAATTTTTAATATTTTTAAAAAATTCGACAAAGTTGAAAAATTAGTGAAAAAATCGACCTTTATTTTTGAGTAGCCGCCATTTTATGAAAAAAAATTTTTTTTCAGTTTCGTTGGTTCATGCGATAGCGACATTCATACTAATCAAGAATCCATCATTGTTTTATTTTTCAGATGACCACAAGGGCGGAAATCATGGTGATGAGGACACTGCTTTTTTTTTCCCCCCTCTACTTCAAGGATGCATAACTTGATGAAAAAAAATTTTTTTTTTTTTGAAATTTATTTTGTGTATTCTTTAAATATAAATAAACACATGATAAAAAAATGGATAGTAAAATTATCAAATGCTTTTTTTTTATCGACTGCCGAAAAACGCTCGAAATTCGAGCCTCTAGAGTAGAAGACCCCCTTAATTTGAGTAATTTTTTTTTGATTCATTTTGAATCTTCATGAAATGTCTTGGTTGACGCCGGAAGAAGTAGTAGGATATTTTCCACTAATTCTTCTATCTTTTTTATATAACTTCTATTTTTAATTTATTTATTTTCTTTATTTTTTAATTTACTCTCTCTTCTAATCTTCTTCCTTTAAAATTTTTTACTAAGGAAACTATTCTTTGTGTTATGTGATATGTCACTATAGTGATTTCGTTATTTCATGTTTTTTTCTATGACTTTTTGTTTTTTTTCTCATCTTTTCAGATGCTTGATTTAAGCATCGTTTGGTGGCTATATTAATTTTTCATTCCATGTTTCGTACAGAGCCCTCTCCTCACATATTAGCATGTATATGAGTGATGGTAAAGTTTTCATAGCAATTTCTTACCTTGAAGTGCAGTGGTGTTAAGATACACCCCCAACTACTTAATTAATTTGAACATAAGAATTGATGATCGTTGGATGTTATGTACTTATTATGCGGCCTTAAGAACTCTACTATCACGACATCGAGAGGTACAATAGATTTTGAAGGCATGTTGGCATCTCGACTTTTTTGTGTAAATGATGTTTAAATAATTGAAACAACTGCCGATAATTCCACAAATTAAATTTTAACTTTACAAAACGAGCTTAATGTATTGCTTGAGAAAATTGAAACACCTGCAGAAGCTCCTGGAAAATACAATTTCAAGTGGTTAAAGGCTGAATTTACTCTCTTCAAAAACATAGGACAATTTTCAGTATGTGCTAACTTCTGTACAAAAATAAGAACACGTCTTTCTGACAAGTCATTATCATCACTCGTATTTTTAAAGTAATATTATACAAAGTTAAAATTGAAAGCATTTAATAAAATCATGCTTAGATATGGAAAAATTTAACTTGAACTTTTATTAAACATAAAAAAACAGTAAATCAGCTGTTAACTGCTGTTTTTTCAAAATTATAAAACAGCAAACAGCTGTTTTTTTTAAAACTACTGTTTTTCAGAAACCCTATGAGAAGACTTCTAATTTCTTCTTTAATTCATTTCTAAAGTAGCTGAAATCACAAAACAAAATAAAAATAAAATTAAAACCATTTTTTATATGATAACATCTCTTGTTTACTTTTATTTTTAGAATTTTGAAATACCTAAATATAATGAAAATAAAAATATACAAAGATAAAGACAGATTCTGTAACATGTAGTTTTTATTTGATTAGGATTAATTGCAGGAAAATACACTGAGATTGAAAAAGTACTAAAATCAAGCATTTCAATCCAGGACTCTACCATTCGGTGATAGTATTAAATTATTTATGCGCATAAAATGGAAAATATAAATTTACAATACTTAACAATCAATATTTTAATTCAAGTATTGTTGTTTTCTGCTTAAAAATACAAGTACACCAATACCTCGCTTTGCGTTCATTTCGTTTTGCGTTTTTTCGAAGTTGCGTCGTTGCTGAATTAGTACTAATTCTCAATTAGCGTCGTTGGATTTTCGTAGTTGCGTTGTTTTCGGTAGCAAACATTGGACCAATTTTTTGTCAAAGGATGCCGAATTACGACACAGACACTTCGAACTCATCAGACAGTGATTAATTTTTGTTTTTTTTTTTAAATTAATAAAATCTTTTATTTTGTTTTAATTGAATTTGTTTTTTTTGTATGAATGTATATTGTATGTATGTATGTATATGTTTCCAAATAAATTTTTTTATTATTTTTGTTTTTTAAATGATTACTTTTTTCAATTTTCTTCTTAAAAAGTAGTATTTTCGTAACCCTGGAACCTATCTTCGATCTTTACATGGTTTGCAATAGAATATCATAATTCACTTTGCGTCGTGTTTTTTTGGAACGTAACCACGACGCAAAGTGAGGTATTGGTGTACTAGATTTAATGCGAAAAGTCCTAAAATTTAGCAGGCTCGCCGTTTTTGGCTCAGTGACAACCTAGTTTGCTAGTTATGCTTTCTTATATAAAAAAATAATTCGAAATTTAACTTCTAAAAAATTAATTACATGGAAAGAAAATATACTTTTATTTTTTTAATTTAATTCGTAAAAGGATTTCAAATTATTCGAACCAATTAATACATATAATGTAATTTGAAAATTGATACTCATTTATATAAAAAAAACTGCGCTGATTTTAAAATCTCCTTAATTTTTTTAAGTAGAATAGAAAAATTAAAACATTTTTTTCACGTTTCAGACATTTCAAATTTATTTGGTAATTTAATAATAAATTTTTATATGATAAAATATATATTTTCAGATAAAATAAAACAATTTAATGAGTTTATTGATTTCAAAATTAAATTTTTATAACTTCAATATTTTATGTTGGACAAAAAACTTAATTATATTTTGTATACTAAATATAATCTAAATTTAGGAATTAAATAAATTTTAATATAAATAAATATATTTACAGATTTCGTCAAAGATTAATGTGTATCTTTCATATTTCATATTTCAAATAATAAATTTTTAGTTATTTAGGTTTTTTTTTTAAATAGAAATTAATGGTCATAAATAATTGAAAACCAACACGGAAAAAGGTGTTTGGAAAACTGAAGTCAACACCAATATAACTTTTTCATCCATCCGTTTTTAAATTCTAAATTATTTTAAATTATTGTAAGCTTGGTTTTGATTAAAAAATAAAAAAGAATGCTCACAAATGTTTCTTAAACTTAAACCTTTATGTAACCATCAAAGATCAAAGTCTACAGTTTAGCCTACATCTTACCCACTGAAAAATGCTTTTTGATTATGTTTTTCAATATACATAAATAAATTTTATTTTAAATTATTTAAAATTTTATTATTCAGAAAAAGAAACTCGTTGGGAAATCAGCTATGAAACTGCGATAAAGTTATAACTAAATCTACAATATTTGCTGATAGTAGGTATATGTTCAAAATCTTGCATTTATTTAATAATAACCCGTTCAAAAATATATATCAAATGAATTGTAGCAAAATTTGCTACTCCAAAATCACATGCTTTATTCTTTTTTCTAGTGAAAAATAAATTACAAAAAATGATTATTAAAAATATTATATTAAATATTACATATGAGTTTCTGAAAAAGATATAATAAACAAAGATTGGAAATATCGTTTTATTTTTCGTATTGTAACTATCACGTGATAATTACTTTTATACAAATAATTAGTTTTAGTTTCTGATTGCTATAATTTAGGATAAAAAATAAAAATTCGGTATTACGAAAAAAAAAAAATTTAGCTAAATTGTTAAGTACCATACTAATAGTAGATTATTGTATATGTAAACTAAATTTGTTATTAATTAAGAGTTCTGTATATACAAAAATACATTGACACGAGTCAATACTTATATCACGAGACCGAAGGTCGAGTGATATAAATTGAAAAGTGTCAATTTATTTTTGTCTAGATACAGAACGAGTTGTATAACAAATTTTGTTTACATATCCAATATACTGTTTTAATGCGTAGGGGAGAGGTAGTTGCAAAATGAAGTCGAGTGATATAAATTGACAAGTGTCAATTTATTTTTGTCTAGATACAGAACGAGTTGTATAACAAATTTTGTTTACATATCCAATATACTGTTTATATAAATTGACAAATGTCAATTTATTTTTGTCTAGATACAGAACGAGTTGTATAACAAATTTTGTTTACATATCAAATATACTGTTTTAATGCGTAGGGGAGAGGTAGTTGCAAAGAGAGAATATTTTTTCTTCTCATTTTTTCTCTTTTTTTTTTTGTATTTGGCTGTATTGAAATATTGTGAGAGATATTATGTTTAGGTATTACGTAATATTCAATACGAAACATCTAAATGATTTCATTATTTACGCTGATGCATCTAAATTTTTTCATTATATACGCTGATGCATCTAAATTTTTTCATTATTTACACAGATGCATCTAAATGATTGCATGTGTATTGACGCATATAATACTCCATTTAGTGATCTAAATTCTATAGCACTAAATACAACATAACGATCCCCAACGCATTAAATTTTATTAATATTATTTTGTTGTTTCTTAATCACATTTTATTTCATAGTTATTTAGTATTATTAATTAGTGTTAACACTTTGTTTAGTAGTATTTAGGCTTTAATTATTTTGTAATTTTCGCTGTAACTACTCTTTGATAATAAATAAATAAATAAATAAATAAATATCGCTATAATCATTTCAACAGATATTTTAAAATATATTATTATTAGCTATTTTTCCTTGCTATATGACAAACCGCAAATTTTGCTAACATCACTCACTAGTGAGATTTGAACTATGTACATATCAAAAAATATATCTGCCGACTCCATCTGGTTTTTCAGTGTAGTTTTTGAGAAAAGCAGAAGAAAAAAGTTTATTTTTATGTAAAGAAAAACTAAATTTTTAAAGTATTTTTTCTTTTTCTTCTAAAATTTTTTTTTAATTTATTCTTAGAGCCGTTTTACACATTCCTTTTTTCAGGACTTTTTTCACTCCTTTTTTCAGGACTTTTTTTGTCTTAATATTCCATCCCTTTTTAATTGATACAAAAAGTTGAGATAAAAGAAAAAGTCGTCAGGCATGAAAATTTTCTTGCCTGATTTTTTTTTCATTCATTTTTTTGATATGTTTTACATATTTGTCGGGGTTCCGAAATAATTTATACGGACATAATTTATGTCGTTTTTCTCGTATAAATTATGTCCGTATAAATTATTTCGGAGTGCCATATTTGTCATTTATTTGACTGTTATTTTATTTTAATTTAAAAATAAAGTATTTTTTTTTTCGTTTTATTTAAAATCTATTAATTTCACAGTAACTTCAAAAAGAAAATAATTTTTTAAATAAAATTATTTATTTATAATATTCTTAAAATAAGAATAAGTATTATATTATTACATTCATATAATATATACATATTTTCGGTATACATATATATATTTTTTAAATTCATATATATTTTAATATATTTTTTTGCCTTTTGTGTGAAAGCATTGATAAAAAAAGTTCTGAAAAAAGGAGTGCAAAAAGTCCTGAAAAAAGGAATGTGTAAAACGGCTCTTATAATTTTAATTTATTCTTATAAATTAAAATGACTTGAAAGGTTCACATTCACATATAATAATACCTAGAAAAAAAGTTATATACAGAGAAAATATACTGACCTTCAGAAAAAAAAATAAATAAATGGAAAAGATTTCAGAAGAAAATTATCCTTAAATTGATTTCAGGTATTATCATTATAAAGAAGTTCATATATTTTATAATAAAAATAGGTTTCAAGACAAAAAAAAACATTAAGTTAATTTATAATTCTAGAGAACAGAAAATGTATGGTGTATGTTTTTTTTTTGGGTATAGGCTTCTATATTAAATTACTTGAATTGTGCCTTACTATCAGAGCTGTAAATATTCAAATATTTTCAAATAAAAATAAAAAGTAATTATATTTTAAAAGTAAGCATTACTTTTTTCAAAAAGGAATTGAATTTGAAAAAGTAATGAATAAAAAGTAATCGAATTTTGAAAGGAATGAATAATTTCTCTAAAAGGAATTGAATTTGAAAAAGGAATGAATAAAAAGTAATCGAATTTTGAATGGAATGAATATTTTTTCTAAAAGGAATTGAGTTTTGAAAAGGAATGAATAAAAAGGAATCGAATTTTGAAAGGAATGAATTTTTTTTCAAAAAGGAATTTAATTTTAAAAAGGAATGAATAAAAAGTAATGGAATTTTAAAAGTAATGAATATTTATTCAAAAATACTCATATAAAGTATAAAAATTAGCACTTATTAAAAAAAGCGTTGAAATCCGTTGAACGAATTGAACGATTGTTTATTAGTGTACAGTTCGTCTGATGAGTTTTTTTTTCTTCACCTAGATTTTTTCCTATGCATATGGAGCAAATAAATCTTATTATTTTATATGAATGGATCTAATTTTAATAGTGATGAATGATATACTGCTGTGCATATTAATTAATATCACTGCTAAATATTCAACATTCTTTTTTGTTATTCATAATAAGTATGTATTAAATTGAATTTTTAGAACAAAAATATTTGTAGAAAGTCTTTTACCTTTTTAATGTCTTGCCCCAAAAACTTTCGGGTAATGCAATTGTTTCGAAGTGTACTAAGTAATATCAAAGAACGCTATAAATTTTAAAAAAGTAAAACTTTACACAAAAAATGTAAAAAATAACAATATCAACGGGTGCTATCGTTGCACTATAAACTGTATATTTAATATTAAAAGTTTTTTGTCTTAAAGTGATTTTTATCAATAAGACAGCGATGTTTCTTTTGACATCCTGAAGAAATATCCCAAAATCATGGAATTTTCCTTAAATTTAATACTCCATTACCGCATCTTCTACACCTGTGGAAAGACTTTTTTCCTTTGCGGGAATGGTGAATACAGCAAAAAGGCAAACTCTTTCTGATAAAAATTTCGCTGAATTAGTTTTACATACCTAAAACAAAATTTGAAGTTGTGAAAATTTGAAAATATCTTAATTAAATTAAAATTTAACAAAAAATCCTATGTTCAGAATTAATTGTATTATTTATATATTTTTATTATATTATTAAAAATAGGGAAAGAAATACATTTGTTTTAACATTTTTATTGCGTTTTTTTTAACTAATAAATATGGAAATTTATATTTTTTTTTTGAAAAATATGCTTTTAAAGAAAAATATACGAAAAAATATGAATTACTTTTTATTCATTCCTTTCAAAATACGATTACTTTTTATTCATTCCTTTTTAAAATTCAATTCCTTTTTGAAAAAATATTCATTCTTTTCAAAATTCGATTACTTTTTATTCATTACTTTTTCAAATTCAATTCCTTTTTGAAAAATTATTCATTCCTTTCAAAATTCAATTACTTTTTATTCATTACTTTTTCAAATTCAATTCCTTTTTGAAAAAAGTAATGATTACTTTTAAAATACAATTACTTTTTATTCATTACTAGTATTCAATACAAAAGTATTTGAAATTTTACAGCTCTGCTTACTATAAACTTTAAGCTTCAAATTTATGTACATAATCATGCACATATGCATTTGTTTCATCAACATATTCTTTTTTTTGGAACGTAGTGTGATGCCTGTACTTATTAAAATAAAACACTTTGTTTTTAGAACTTATGATCTTTATTGATTGACTTTGACACTGAGAATGATCCTAATTAATTATGCTAATTAGTTTATATGTTATTTTTCTATGCACGCAAATTGCAAGCATAGATTATAAAGAGAGAAACATAATGGGAAATGAACTGGAATACAAAATATTTAAGAGAGTTTTTAAGAGAGTGTTGGTATGCACAAGTGCATGACAGACAAATCGTGTGTGGGAAAATATTTGGCATGTTATATGAGATCCACTTGAATTAAATATTAAAAAGATAATAATGATAAAATATGTTTATGCAAACATATTTTATCGTTAGAAAATAAATTAAAGTCAAGTTTTAATACTTGGAAATATTTGGGTTTATAATTTGAAACTTTGTTCGGAATTTAAAGTACAGTTGCGTTTAATGCAACATGTACAAAGTAATGGGTGTGCCAGGTAAGTACAAGAATGTAAGTAGCAAGGATTAGGTATAAATGTACCACGGGGTGTACAAGGTAAGTAAGATTCGGTACGAATATACCACACCTACTTTCTTTAGAAGAATGGACTTTAGGACATTCTATGAAATTGTCGTAATTAAAATTTACTATGGATCTATTATATTATTACAAAATTTTGCACAATAATATAAAAAAAATTTATTTTAATTTTTTTTTTTTTTTTAAAACGATTATATCCTTTAAACAAGTTACAAAGTAATGGGTGTGCCAGGTAAGTACAAGAATGTAAGTAGCAAGGATTAGGTATAAATGTACCACGGGGTGTACAAGGTAAGTAAGATTCGGTACGAATATACCACACCTACCTTCTTTAGAAGAATGGACTTTAGGACATTCTATGAAATTGTCGTAATTAAAATTTACTATGTTTCTTTCTCTATTATATTATTACAAAATTTTGCACAATAATATAAAAAAAATTTATTTTAATTTTTTTTTTTTTTTTAAAACGATTATATCCTTTAAACAAGTTACATAAAGGATGTTTTACTATAAATTTTTTTTGTTTTTCTTTTACATTTGTAACATATTTCTTTAAATTAAAAAAAAGGTTTTTTTTTTCAAATGATATTTACGCTATTATCTTTACAGTAAGAAACTTTTTGTACTATAAAGTATTACATAAATTGTTATATTATGATTAGCAACCTGACAAAAACGCGTTTTTTGCAAAAATTGGATTTTTCTTCTTGAAAGTGGTAGAAAGTGGTATTAGAAATTATGTTTGTTCAACAAGTTTGCCGCCATTTTGGTTTTTTTAGGTTTTACCGTTACTTTGAATTTAAACATCTTTGAGTATGAAAACTTCGAAATAGCCTTTCATGATGTTCTAGACTTTGATTCAGGAGGAGTTTACCTTCATTTTTTTAGAAAGTTTTAGTTCCTGAAAATATTGTATAGATGGCGTTTTAACCAATTTTGTGTATTAAACTAAAATTACTCCACCTTTTGGGCAACATTTGTACTACAGAAATGAAACCAAAAAAAGACCGTTTCAAGACCTTTCCAACAAAAAAAAAATTTAAGAATCGAATAATAAATAAAAGAGGTATGCCAAATTAAAAAAATTACGAAAAAAAAAATGTCCGTTATTATTCAAAAACTCAATTTTAAAGAACGAATCCATAACAAAAATGACTGAAAAACCAAAATTTATGAGGACATGTTTTTAGGAAATGCATGTTGGAACGTGAATGAACGGATAAAACGTTCGAATAATTTAAAACAATTATCTACTACTAAAAAACGTAAAAGCGACTTAAAACAACTCGTGAGTGAGATTTTGAATGATTCCGAGACAGAGCTGGACTGGCCTAACAAGCTAGAAGGAGTTTCCTGGTGGGCGGTACTAAAATCTGTTGTCTTAAATTATAATGTTTTCTTTTATTTTTTTTTTTAAGCGTGAGAAAATTTTTTTACAAAGAAAATTTAAATTTCCCGGTCCTAAATTCATTCCCAGTCCAACCCTGTTCGAGATACTCGATTTTATAGAACTTGCTATGTGCCTTTCAGAAATTATTCTAAAATCAGATAGGATTAAATACTGAAAAAACAAATTACAATAGCAAAAAGTTTAGGTTATAAGTTTGGAAAAGAAAATTGGAAAGAAAATGAAATTGATGTGGAAGAAACATTAAAAAAAAGAATTTCAAAGCTTATATGACAATGTATATGAAAGTGAAATGGAAGGGGAGTCTGTTTGAAACAGTTCTCGAAAATACATGCAGTAAAAACAACACTAAAACTGAGCAAAAATCGAACCAAAAAACTACAAAACTGGTTTTATATAAAATGCCGCCAATCCGAAAGTACTGGACCGATTTCACCTGCGAAAGCGGCTTTGGAAAGGTATAAATATGTACTTTTTGACTGCGAAGTTTGAAAAATATCGTACGTAAGATCATGGAGTACAACTTTTTTGAAAATGGCTAAAAATGGTCATTTTTTTGTATGGGGAAATTCTAAGAAGTCAATTATCTTCTAAAACATTAAAAAATTTCAACCTGCGAAAGCGGCTTTTTAAAGTGGTCTGGAAGACCTTTCCAAAATGGTATAGAGTGACCAAATCGGTTGAAAATTCAGGGAGCACATTCAATTGAAAAAACCCATTTTTTGATTTTTCAGTGTTTTTAGGGTTTCTCTATTGGTTAAACTGGCAACACCGAGTTGCCAACACCTGCAAAGAAAGCCCGCACGAATATCTACTTAAAATGATATCTGAAAATATTCTTGTAAATTTAACAACAGAGAGATGATAGTTTGAAGTTTCAAAATTTTCCAAGCCTTCTGCCACAAGAATCGTCATATCTCCCAAAAACAAAATTTTTTTTTAAAATCTGAAATGCAAAAACTTAGGTCAAATATCAGCCTATAAAATAAATGTAAAATGAAAGTCTAACGATTAACTTGAAAAAATGAAAAAAATGTCAGGTTGCTAATTATGATATGAAAAATAAATTTGTATTATATGTTTATGTGTAAGAAATTTGTATTGTAATATTAAACTAGGCTGACCATAATTTTGGATCCGAAAAACGGGACAATAATCGTTGAAATCTAATTCTAATATTAGTGAAATATTACAAAAAATAATAAGATTTGTTATTAAAAATTAAACAATTATAAAGACTTTTATTATATAAAAATTAAATTATTTCAAAATTTTGTAATAAAAAATTAAGTTGGTACAATTTTATAAATATTTTAAGCTTGAAGAATTTTTTTTTTGGAAATTCGTTAAAAGAAAAAAAAAGTGGTTTAACAAAAAACTATTAAGCCATTTTCAACACATAATAGTTTTTTTAGAGAACGGAAAACGGGACAAATGAACGTCCCGAATGATTTAGTTGGGACACCGGGACAATTTCAACCAAAAAGGGACTGTCCCGTTTAAAACGGGATGTATGGTCAGCCTATATTAAACATAAAAAAAATCGTATTACCTTATTATATAAAATGTTTAATGACGTCATTATTAAAATTTCGTAAATGATAAGATCTTTCCTTAGACTAGGTTTTATTTTTTTTTGATATTTTCCTTTTTTTTTTTGTTTTTTTTTCATTTTTTTTTCGAATACAATTTTTCTTAAATTTATTTATTTTTTTATTTTTTTTTTTTTTTTTAAAGAAATTTATACATTTTATTAAAATATGTTTACCTTATGTCTATAAAAAAATTATTTATTATTGTTAAAGAAATTTGTTTTTACATTTTTTTTCAATTTTTGAAGTATAAAAAAAATCCTACCAATAGAACTATATTTAGTTTTGCGTAGTATCTATATGTTAGTTGCTGTAAATTATTTATATTTTAAAAGAAAATTAAGTTTAATAACACGAGGTATTTAGTTTTCGTATTATTATTTATGTACAAAAAAAAAATTTTAAATGAAAATTAATTATTTATCAATAATATAGTTTAATATTTTATATAATTATTCTAAAGAAAATTAAGATTGGTTTATAATTATCTAAAGCCTAAAATATGGATATCCACACACACACTCATACCTTATATTAAAATTCTGTACATATTTTACATATAAATTTTCCTTTCTATTGATTGAACAATTTTAGTCGATTTTTATGCACAGTTTGAGTTTTATTATTCTCATCACTAATCGTGCAATTTGTATCTTCAATTTTTATTATGGTGAAGGGTCCTTTAAAAAGATGATCTAACTTAAGCCTTGCACCTTCCGTTACATTTAAAAGAACTATGCCTAATAACTTAAAATTTGCTGGTTTTGAACTACTATCATAAAAAATTGTACTTATTTTGGATTTCTGAACCAAATTTTGCGCTCTATTCTGGGAGACTTGCAAGCGATATTTTACCTCTTTTTGATAAGAGTCCAGATTGTATAAAGGATCTACATTTGCGTTATCCAAAAAATCAAATGTTGGTGGATTCTTTGCGAACACTAATTCAAACGGACAATAATTGTGCGTTGTAGATGGAGTAGTGTTAAAGCAGTAGGTAAAATAATTTGAGATATTCATCCCAGTTTGTTTTATTTCTATTAATAAATGAGAGTAAGTACTCGTTTAATGTTCGATGGCTTCGCTCGATTATTCCGAGAGTCTGGTGGTGGTATGTCGTCGACATTTTGTGTTCAATATTTAGTAGTATTGCTAGTTCTTTTAACGTTTTATTCTTATATTCCGTACCCAAATCTGTTCTTATTTGTTTCATGGGGCCGTATACTAATATAAAATTGTCCACCATTGCCCTAGCAATTGTTGTAGCTGTTTTATCAGGAATAGGAACCGTTACTAAGTATTTTGTTAGGTCGCAGATCATTGTTAATGCGTACTCATTACCGCTTAAAGATCTTGGTAAAGGGCCTACCGTGTCTACTATGACAATATCAAAGGCTTTCTGCGGCGTACACTGAAAAAAATGGTTTTCAAATTTAATTTGTCCCAAATAATTATTTTTTTACTTCAATATCAAAATACTTTTTTCTAACATTATATTCTTGTGACAACAAATGACGAAAAACCCTTAAGTTGTTACAAGAATAATATGCTACAGAACTGTATATTTCGAAATTTTCGAAAATCAATGCTGATGACAAGTCAGTGTTAAATTATAACGAGTATTTGCATGGACTTGTTCAAAGTTGCTTCTTGTTCTTTTAACTATTTTGTTATTCTACTAAGTATATTTTATTTCTAAACATTAATATAAAATTATTATTGCACACAAATAAATTTTTTATTCATGGAAGTCACTGTACATGGACTCCTTGAAAGTTCTTTGTTGTTCATCTAATTTTACTTTATTTCTGGGCAGTAAAATTACATTACTATTGCACAGAAATACTTTTTTATTCGAGGAAGTAAATATACATGAACTTTTTGAAAGTTATTTGTTGTTCTTCTAAGCATTTTTCAATTCTGATCAGTATAAAGATATTACTATTGCACAGAAATAAATGTTTATTCATGGAAGTAAATACGCGTTAAGTTCTTGAAAGTTTTTTGATTTTCTCCTAAATATTTTTTATTTCTGTGCAGTGAAATTAAATTACTATTGCTCAAAAAGAAACTTTTATTCATGGAAGTAACATTGCAAATTAATAACAAGAATGATTTTAGATTATGATGAGGATAAAATTTATTTATCAAAACGAACTAGTAGAACTGTTCCGGTAAATAAAAGCTCATTGTAGGAACTAAACTTTCATTCTTGGAACAAGAAATATTTTTCTTGAAGTTAAAAACTGGGTATACGTAACCAGATTATGTAAAATAAAATATTAAGAAGAATATTTTATTACAATCTAGTATGTACATGTACATATATTTAACTTTTATAATATTTGTTTCAGGTTTTTTTGTATCAATTTTTTATAAATTTATTGAAAATTTAAACATTTATTTTTTTTAATTTGGGTAACGTATATTTTTTAAATATTCTCGTTGTATTTTTATGTTCTTATAATAATTTATTTAGGACGTAGCTTATGTATATACATTAGGACAAATTAAAATTAATCGTTAATTTCTAACTAACGGCAGCGATTAATTTTATAAACCTTTTCAAGGCTAAATTATATTTGCATTGGTATTTCAAACTTATTTCTTACATCAAAAACAAAAAATTTAGCTTTAATTTTTACAAAATTTTGAAATAAAATCTTGATTTTTCGAAAATTTTTAAAAATTAAAGTTAAATTTTTGTTTTTGAAGTTACACAAATGTAAAGAAAGGTGGGAAAATAATTTAGCCTTGAAAATGTTTATAAAATTACGTTCGCGTTAATTAGAAATTAATTATTTATCTAAGCAACATCGTTCCTTAATTGGAAAAGAAATATCAATTCAAGCACGCTATATTAATATTCGAAACGTTTAGAATTACAAATTTATAGGACCATTTTAATTTTTTTATATCTTTTCTTTTTATGCAATTTAGTTTTACATTATGATAAGAAAAAATTATTGACCAAGTTTTCCTATATGGTAAATTATGAAAAGTTAATAAGGATTATATTAAATAATACACTTGATATAAACAGTTTCAAGTTCCTTTAAATAAAATATGCTTTTCATGAACAATATATACCTTTCCCAAGTAGATTGTTTTTTTCACAAATAAATAATATGTGTGTTAAACGTTGCTTTTACCTAATCTACAGGATGTGGAAGTATTATTTAAAAAAAAATTTCTTTTAAGAAATTAAATAGAATTATAAGTATTTTTAAAAATTTATATTTTTTTTTAATTGTTTTTATTAAACAAAATCCAATTTAATTTCGTTTCCCGAGTGTGTAATTATGTACATATCAATCCAATTCTTATGTAGGTATATTGATTGCTTCGAGTCTTCGTAAATATTATTAATTTACAAGTAAAACATTTAGAAATTCTCTTTAATTTTTATGAAATCAAACAACAGGCCTAGAAATTGTTGAAACAAACTTTATTTTTAATTTTTTAAAAAATTCGATTGCTAAATTTAAAATCATAATAAAATCAGCTTTCTATAAGCAACGTTGGTGCTTATTTAAGGAGTTGTGTGTTGTATTAGACCCCACTGTACCTAGGCATATGGCTCATTGTACCACCCTACCCGGTGAGCCTAGTAACCCCAGCAAGTAAATATTATATTAAACATAAGTTAACCAAGCCTGCATAAAAATTTATACCTTAAAAAGATAAAACTCCTTTTTTAAATTTTTTTTTTTAAAATAATTTTCAATGCCTAATTTATTTGAAAACGGATTAAAAAGTATAATAATAATAAATAATAATAATAATAAGTTAGGTACGCAACGGATTTATTGAACATAAATCAACCTATTCATAATGTCTAAGAAAGTAAAAAATATTGTATGGTTATGCTGTTAGGGAAATATGAAATTACGTCAAATATTCAGTACTCGGTACAACAAATGTAAGCTTATCCTGTAAAAAATAGTTTGCCGCGCATTTTCTTTGAATTGTTTGACGCGGCAAAGTATTTTTTACAGGATGGCTGAATAAAAGTTAAATATACTTGTGGCAAGTAAAAATTGGTGATTCAAAATCAAATATACTTATAACAAGTAAAAACTGTTCAACAAAAAACATAAAGGAGAATTTAGTGTTTGGCATAATCTTAAACAGTTTTTACTTGTTATAAGTATATTTGACTTTTAATCACCAGTTTTTACTTGTCACAAGTATATTTAACTTTTATTCAGCCATCCTGTAAAAAATACTTTGCCGCACATTTTCTTTGATTTGTTTTACGCGGCAAAGTATTTTTTACAGGATGGCTGAATAGAAGTTAAATATACTTGTGACAAGTAAAAATTGGTGAATTAAAATCAAATATACTTATGACAAGTAAAAACTGTTCAACAAAAAACATAAAGGAGAATTTAGTGTTTGTCATAATCTTAAACAGTTTTTACTTGTTATAAGTATATTTGACTTTTAATCACCAGTTTTTACTTGTCACAAGTATATTTAACTTTTATTCAGCCATCCTCTAAAAAATACTTTGCCGCACATTTTCTTTGATTTGTTTTACGCGGCAAAGTATTTTTTACAGGATGGCTGAATAAAAGTTAAATATACTTGTGACACGTAAGTACTGGTGATTAAAAGTCAAATATACTTATAACAAGTAAAAACTGTTTAAAATTATGCCAAACACTAAATTCAGCTCCTTTATGTGTTTTGTTGAACAGGTTTAACTTGTTATAAATATATTTGACTTTTAAGCACCAGTTTTTACTTGACACAAGTATATTTAACTTTTTTACAGGATGTCTGAATACTTGTAACAACTAAAAACTGGTGATTAAAAGTCAAATATACTTATAAGAAGTAAAAACGTCAAAATATTTTCGGCTTCGTGTTTTTTCTATTAAAATTATTTTAAATTTGAGCCTTTCATGTTTATCAAAGCTTGACAAAACAAAACTTGAAAAAAAAACAATTTGCAGGATTATTTATCAAAAAAATAATTTAATTATTTTGATTAAAGTGTAATTGGAGTTTTAATTGCTTTAATTGTAATTGGAATTGGGATTGTGATTGGAATTGTAATCAAAA
Organism: Hybos culiciformis; assembly: GCA_964007475.1. Classification (NCBI taxonomy): domain Eukaryota; kingdom Metazoa; phylum Arthropoda; class Insecta; order Diptera; family Hybotidae; genus Hybos; species Hybos culiciformis. The sequence continues at coordinate 79,336 of CAXFZM010000548.1, read as the reverse complement.
TTGAAAAATGGAAGCAAATAATGGTAAGTAAGTTTTATATTTTTTTCGTTTAATTTTAGGTGTGGGAGAATTGCAGTAACAACTACTGAAGTCCTCTGTCAGCAAATATGGTGGCGTCAAATAAAATAATCTGATGATGCCAACAAAAACGACTAACCGGCGGATTTTGATTTGAACCTCAAACGCATCTCAGAAATTAATCGTTGTGTCGGGCTTCTTTGTGTGTTGGTAATGTCAATGTCCTACCACTTATTAGGTCGAGGAATTAAATTCCGCCTTGCAAAGGTATTTGAATTATGATTTTTTCGAAAACTTAATCGATTTTGATTGGGAATTGTTTGTTTTTTTGGTGAAAATGTTGTATCAATTCAAAATTTGTAACGCATCTGTATATCAAACTCTGATTCAACTTCAAATAATTTTTCGTAATGGGAATTAACATATTTTTTTAGAAGTTGATAATTTAATGTTCGTGCAAAAGAGTTTTAGTACTATGAAAGTACCTTCTATGTAATTTTAAAATTTCATACTCTATCTAAAATCTTGAATGCTGTCCAAGAAGAAATTTGAATCATATATACCTATGTATTTGTTTGCAGTAAATGAAAAATTTTCAGCATTGTCATCTGACGCTGAACTCATTGGATACATCTATCGTAGAAAGAATAATTTAATAATTTATAAAAACATTTTTTTCATGCCGGTAGGTGTTGGGTACATTTCCTTATTAAACTAAGATTTATGTTGCTGCAAACTTTCGAAACTGAAAATATCTTTTTTTAAATAAATTACACATTTCATACCCAAAAATAACCTGCATATAATTAACAATTTTTTGAAAGAATATTTGCTTGTAGGATATTCTGGCTATGCCTTATGTGAGTCTTCAAATAGCTTTTGCAAAAAACAAGAAATCTCAGATCATCGAAAATAATGAGAGGACCAAAATTGCTCAAGCAATTATAGAATACTTGTTAAGATATGCCTATGATCGAGTGTAAGAGTTATATTTCATTTAACATATTACAGCTTTATCTTTAATTTATTAATATTTTGCTTTACTTTTTCTTCCCAAAACTAAAAATACTTGTAATTTATTATTTCAGAATAACTCGAGAGGATTTTCAGTTGTATGTCAAATTAATTGTTGAAATTATACCTTCCGAAACAACAGCGACATATTTTATTCCATCTGGTGAGTCAGGCAAGAGGAAAATTATATGATTCGTACAGAAATTTGAGAGCTTCTTTCTAGTTAGTAGGCCTTTCATCGAAACGGGGAAGTTGTTCAAAAAGTAAAAAAGAAAAAGGTAAGTAAACAAGATATATAATATTTTTTTTAGTTATTTATTTAATCAATAATTTAAGTTACTTTATAGAAATACAAATCATTCATAGGTTCTCAACATTTAAGAGTTAATGATAAAATTTTATTCTACTTCACTCGAAGTATTTAATTTTTAAATTTGATACTTTTATGTTTTGACTATCACTATTGCGTTTTCGTTTGTTTTATATTATCTAAATATTTTGTAAAAAAAAAATTATTTTTGTAGATCCCACAAAGAATTTCCTGCTTGAACCGCCTACAATAGACGTTGAAGCTGAAGTGGAATCGTTCTCTTTTATAAAACAACATTCTTGTCCTTGGGAAGAAAAATTGTTAACAAAGAAGTAGATGATTGCGATACGTTTTATTTGAAACCTGTTCGACGAAAGAATATTTGGATAGTTTTCCAGCGATTAAGTTAGCTGAAGGGTATAAATTAGTAAGTGACTATAGACAAATATTTTCAAAAAAAAATCATATAAGCCATTTTATGTTTGCAGCTTGAAAGTGATTTTGAGAAAGCCTATTCAACTACACAATTTGGAAATTTTGAACAATCGTGTGACGTAATTATAATCCTTGCGGAAAAAAAAGAGACAAAACTATACAAGATTTGATATTAAAACACAAAACTTCTACAAATAAAAGTAGGTTTCCAATTTTCTTTATTTATTATTCACAATTATTTATAGTTAAGAAATATGTATACCGTAATTCAAAATTATTTATATAAATGTACCTGCTTTCAATTTTGTTCAAAAACATGAATTCGAAAATATAAACAAATTACCTTTATATATTTTTCAGATGCACGAAAATTACTCGCATTGCAGCTAATCTGTTTTTTACTACCTAATCCACCCGTGAAAAATCCTGCAACAAAAGGCATTATCCCACCAAGCAAATTGGAAGTTTCTAAGTGCTTCCTATCGATATTTGAGGTATTCATTTTATTTAAATAATTATTTATTGAAAATATGCGTAAAACATATTAAATCAAAGTTAATAATATTTATTTTTAGGATCAAGAAAGTGCCGACATCGCAATTGAAACATTGAAAAGTGTACTTCTGTGCATGCATTTGCAAAATTTATTTGGTAAAATTTTCTAAACATTAAAAAAAGGAGATTTAACATGAGGTGAAGTTTTTCAATTTTTGTATTGAAAGCTAGTTTTAAAAATATTTTCTAGATCAAATACTATGTTTGAAATAAAACATATCAACCTATCTAAGCTAAAAGCAATTAAATAAGTTGGTCATTAATTGTATATTAAATTTTCAACAAATAACTAATTATAAGCAGTTATGTAATTAAAAATAATACTAAATATTTTTAATTTTTCAACTTTATTTCAAAAAAGTTTTGTAGGCATGTAAAACGTAAAACATATTATATAAAAGAATTATAAAGTTTATTTTATTTTCAAAATTTGATGTTTTTCTAATAATTTTTACATACATTTCAGCCGCAAATAAGACATATTAAACGGATCATATTTACATATTGATATTGCAGGGAGAACTTATATTATTAAATTTTGCAACAAGGAAATTCTTATCAACAAGTATGAAGATTTTTGGAAGTTCGAAAATTGATTAAGGTAAATTTTTTCAGTATTGTTTCAAATCCATCATGCTTCTGAATTTATACTTACGAAAATGATAATAACGTTATCGGGAAATCTTTTCGTGCGTTATGTTCAAATTTCCTTTTAAATTAAATTATTTGCAAATTTTTAGTACATACATATTAATAAATAAATTTTATTTGAAAAGAAAAAAGGAGTTTGAACGTAACCTTCGAATAGTTTTAACGAAAACATTATTATAGTTTTCTGAAGTATAAATTCTGAAGCGTAATAGATTTGAGACAATATTGAAAGTATTTACCTTAATAAATTTTTGTGCTCCCGTGAAATTTTCAAACTTTTTGACACCAGTAAGAATGTTCTTGCTGCAATCATATTGAAATAACCGTCAGTATAATCTTCCATTCTAAGAGTATTTGCACCAATTATGAAATTGTTGCTACAAGAATATTAAGTATTTCTGCAAAACAAATTTTTCTTATGTTACTTTTAGAAATTTATTATTTCAACCATATTACAATCGTCAGAACCACTTATAGTCATTTGTATAAAAATTAAATAGTTAAAGAAAGTAAATTCCTTTTAGTGGGAGAAATATTGGTCTTTCCAGCATAATATTATTTAACTAAAAAATATTTAAAGTAAGTATCAAACTTAACTTTCAAGCATTATTATCATTTGAGTGAGTTCATATTTGGTTTGTCAAGTACCAAAAATCCGTATAGCTAGTTTAGTCTTAGTGCTTATTAGTACATCGTACATTTGTGGCAATAAACAATTATTAAGAGGAAGAATCAAAATAATAGTTTCTAATATTTCATACTTGACACATAAACATTATTAAGCTGTCTAGAAAAGTAAGTGCATGAACCAACTAACAAATTATTTTTATGAACTGTTTTGTTATTGTAGGAAGTTTTTCATTGCCCTACCTTAAGTTAATAGTGCTTTTCATACGGAATTTTTCAATAAAATCAGTTTCAAAATACAGCTTTTAAATATTTTATATTTGCAATACAAATATTTTTAATTTATGAGAAACAAAAAGTACTTGAACCAACTAACAAGGTATTTCTAAGAACTAGTTTCATTTTGTTGAAAAAAATGCATAGCCGTAGTCGAAATTTAATAATGATTCTAATAACAAACTTTTTGATTACCAAAAATATATTTGTACTTGACGCAACTGTTTTCCTCAAAATTTTGCATCAGGACCTATAATTAATTTCGAAATAAAACTGAAGGCAAATAAAATATAGTTGTTTGAATTTCATACTTATATAATGAAAACAACATTTAAGTTACAGAAAGAACAAATTTTCGAAAATCAGTACTTGCATCAAGTAATAACATTTTCGAATTGTAATATTACTTGTCACAAGTGGGATTGTACTAAGGTCGTTTTTTGTACTTGCGAGCAGTATTTTTTTTTTTCGGTGTAGGAGTAATAACAAGTTGTTCTTTATTATTAGTGCTAGCTTTATTCATTTGACAACTTTCGCATTTCTTAATATACTTTATAACGTTCTTTGTCATGTTAGTCCAGTGAAATTTTTGTCTAATTTTTGTTAAAGCCCTCATTATACCTGTATGACCTCCTTGAATAGGGTCGTCGTGAAATTTCTTTATAATTTTTAATTTTTCTTCATTATCATTTATTTTCATAATTTTAGGTGTTAGCGCTATATTTATATTTTTTATTTTTAATTCCGCAATTTTCTTAAATTCTTGGATCCGTATTACATGAAATATTTCATCATTCATTGATAATTGTAATTTCAAAATTTTACTATTGCCGGCCTCTTTATCTAGCCTTGAAAGAAGCTGATCTAGATCGAGCTTCCCATTAGCAATGTATTCTTTAATGCATATGCTCATAATAACTGTATTTTTATATTTTAAAATTAGTTTAGACTTATCTAAACTAAATATCAAGCGGATAAAACTTTTATTTTCACTAATATCAGTACATTCATATATTTTTGGTATCAATGAGGTTGTATTGTCACGGCTGGGTTTGGGTTGCTTATTTTTATCACTAATTTTACACGATTCGGCGCGAGTTGTCATTTTCAAAATTTTATTTTTCTGTAAATTTTTTAAGTCTTCAAAGTCTATCCTAGATAAAGCGTCAGCTCCGTTATTCTCTTTACCTTTAATGTATTCAATCGTAAAGTCAAACTCTTCGAGGTCCAATCGCATACGAGTTAATTTAGAAGATTGATTTTTCATGGAGAATAAATATGAAAGAGGTCTATGATCGGTTTTAATTAAGAAGTGTTAACACGGATGGCTTGAAAAAATTTAATGCCCAATGAATTGCGGCAAGCTCTTGCTCAATAACGGATTTATTTTGTTCACCTTTGGTGAATGCTCTTGAAGCGAATGCAATAGGTAACTGAAGGCCGCCACCTTCTTGGCTTAGAATTGCGCCACATGAGATTTTACTGGCATTAGTAGTGATGCAAAAAGGTTTATCAATATTAGGATATTGTAAAATTGGCGGTTTCAAAAGAGAATTTTTTAAGTATTGAAAGGATTTTTCGCATAAATCCGTCCATAAAAGGTAACGTTTTTCCGTGTTAACCAAGTGAGGTGATATGAATATTCTGCGAATTTTGGAACGAAGCGTCTATAATAGTTTACGAAAGCCACAAATCTTCTTGCTGAATCAGCGTCGTGCGGTCTAGGACAGTTTACAATTTTGTCAAATTTTGAGCTGTCAGGTAGTATTCCGTGGTCTGTGCATTTATGTCCTAAGAAAGTAACGTCATGTTGAAAAAATCGACATTTGTCTGGATGAAGTTTGAGATTCACATCTCGACAAATAGAGAAAACTTCTTCAAGATTTTTTAGCATATGATTTTCAGAACATCCGATTATAATCAGATCATCCATATATAGGAAAGCTTTCGAGGGTGTTAAGCCTGAAGAAGCCATGGACATCATTCTCTGAAATGAATTTGGGGCTACTTTAAGGCCGAAAGGAAGACGTTTGAACCGAAAAGAGCCGTTTTCGCTGGAAAAAGAAGTTATTTCCCGTGAATTTTCGTCGAGTTCTACTTGAAGAAAACCTTGTGTAGGGTCCAAACTTGAAAAATATTTGGCTCTGTCATCAATTCTAGGCAAGGGATATTTATCGGCAATTAACTTTTTGTTAACTTGCCGGAAGTCTATTACCAATCTCCAGCGTTTGTCTTTGCCGCCAGATAATGATTTTTTAGTAATCAATAGCACTGGGCTATTATATTCCGAAGCGGAAGGCTCAATAATGTCATGTTCCAGAAGTTTTTCAACTTCTTTAATTATTATTTCCTTATGAGTATGGGGTACACGGTAATTTTTGATGTAAACCGGCGTTTCGTCGTTAAGACGGAGTTTTTGCTGATAGAAATTATTCAAGGTAATTTTCTCTGTTTCGGGTGAAAAAAAGTCGATATATTCAGTACATAGATTTGTCAGTTTGTCTTTTATAAAATTTGGAAAGTTTTTGGACAATTTGTCTAAAATGTCTGCCTTACGTGTTCGTTTAGAACCTGTAGATCTATGGATATCATAGTCTGAAAAATTTTCAGTTTTTATTTGGGGATTTTCCAAAAAGATATTGTTAGGATTTGTGTTTAAAATGTATATGTATGGGGAAGATTTAGAAATTAAGGCATTGGGTATAAATACCCCTGGAGCTATCTCCTGATTTGGGATTACAATTTCGTTTTCGTCATTGTTTATGTTGGCTATGAAAATTTTACGAAGATCCTCTGCTCTTGCGGGTAAAGATAAAAAGTTTGGAGTTAGTGAGTCTTGTAGGATAAATGACAAATCTTCATGGTAATCGTCAGGTCTAAGAATTAGTTGGTCAGTATTTTTGTTAAAATCTAATAAACAATTATATTTTTTTAGAAAGTCCATCCCTATTATACCATCCGTAGGTATAGGAAAACTTGGATCGACTATTTCAAACTGATGGGCAATATCCTAGATAAAGCGTCAGCTCCGTTATTCTCTTTACCTTTAATGTATTCAATCTCAAAGTCAAACTCTTCGAGGTCCAATCGCATACGAGTTAATTTAGAAGATGGATTTTTCATGGAGAATAAATATGAAAGAGGTCTATGATCTGTTTTAACTAAGAAGTGTTTTCCATACACGGATGGCTTGAAAAAATTTATTGCCCAATGAATTGCGGCAAGCTCTTGATCAATAACGGATTTATTTTGTTCAATAGGTAACTGAAAGCCGCCACCTTCTTTCGCATAAATCCGTCCATAAAAAGGTAACGTTTTTCCGTGTTAACCAAGTGAGGTGATATGAATATTCTGCGAATTTTGGAACGAAGCGTCTATAATAGTTTACGAAATCCACAAATCTTCTTGCTGAATCAACGTCGTGCGGTCTAGGACAGTTTACAATTTTGTCAAATTTTGAGCTGTCAGGTAGTATTCCGTGGTCTGTGCATTTATGTCCTAAGAAAGTAACGTCATGTTGAAAAAATCGACATTTGTCTGGATGAAGTTTGAGATTCACATCTCGACAAATAGAGAAAACTTCTTCAAGATTTTTTAGCATATGATTTTCAGAACATCCGATTATAAACAGATCATCCATATATAGCAAAGCTTTCGAGTGTGTTAAGCCTGAAAAAGCCATGGACATCATTCTCTGAAATGAATTTGGGGCTACTTTAAGGCCGAAAGGAAGACGTTTGAACCGAAAAGAGCCGTTTTCGGTGGAAAAAGAAGTTATGTCCCGTGAATTTTCGTCGAGTTCTACTTGAAGAAAACCTTGTGTAGGGTCCAAATTTAAAAAATATTTGGCTCTGTCATCAATTCTAGGCAAGGGATATTTATCGGCAATTAACTTTTTGTTAACTTGCCGGAAGTCTATTACCAATCTCCAGCGTTTGTCTTTGCCGCCAGATAATGATTTTTTAGGAACCAATAGCACTGGGCTATTATATTCCGAAGCGGAAGGCTCAATAATGTCATGTTCCAGAAGTTTTTCAACTTCTTTAATTATTATTTCCTTATGAGTATGGGGTACACGGTAATTTTTGATGTGAACCGGCGTTTCGTCGTTAAGACGGAGTTTTTGCTGATAGAAATTATTGAAGGTAATTTTCTCTGTTTCGGGTGAAAAAAAGTCGATATATTCAGTACATACATTTGTCAGTTTGTCTTTTATAAAATTTGGAAAGTTTTTGGACAATTTGTCTAAAATGTCTGCCTTACGTGTTCGTTTAGAACCTGTAGATCTATGGATATCATAGTCTGAAAAATTTTCAGTTTTTATTTGGGGATTTTCCAAAAAGATATTGTTAGGATTTGTGTTTAAAATGTATATGTATGGGGAAGATTTAGAAATTAAGGCATTGGGTATAAATACCCCTGGAGCTATCTCCTGATTTGGGATTACAATTTCGTTTTCGTCATTGTTTATGTTGGCTATGAAAATTTTACGAAGATCCTCTGCTCTTGCGGGTAAAGATAAAAAGTTTGGAGTTAGTTAGTCTTGTAGGATAAATGACAAATCTTCATGGTAATCGTCAGGTCTAAGAATTAGTTGGTCAGTATTTTTGTTAAAATCTAATAAACAATTAGGTAGGTATAGGAAAACTTGGATCGACTATTTCAAACTGATGGGCAATATCCTAGATAAAGCGTCAGCTCCGTTATTCTCTTTACCTTTAATGTATTCAATCTCAAAGTCAAACTCTTCGAGGTCCAATCGCATACGAGTTAATTTAGAAGATGGTTTTTTCATGGAGAATAAATATGAAAGAGGTCTATGATCGGTTTTAACTAAGAAGTGTTTTCCATACACGGATGGCTTGAAAAAATTTATTGCCCAATGAATTGCGGCAAGCTCTTGCTCAATAACGGATTTATTTTGTTCAATAGGTAACTGAAAGCCGCCACCTTCTTTCGCATAAATCCGTCCATAAAAAGGTAACGTTTTTCCGTGTTAACCAAGTGAGGTGATATGAATATTCTGCGAATTTTGGAACGAAGCGTCTATAATAGTTTACGAAATCCACAAATCTTCTTGCTGAATCAGCGTCGTGCGGTCTAGGACAGTTTACAATTTTGTCAAATTTTGAGCTGTCAGGTAGTATTCCGTGGTCTGTGCATTTATGTCCTAAGAAAGTAACGTCATGTTGAAAAAATCGACATTTGTCTGGATGAAGTTTGAGATTCACATCTCGACAAATAGAGAAAACTTCTTCAAGATTTTTTAGCATATGATTTTCAGAACATCCGATTATAATCAGATCATCCATATATAGGAAAGCTTTCGAGGGTGTTAAGCCTGAAAAAGCCATGGACATCATTCTCTGAAATGAATTTGAGGCTACTTTAAGGCCGAAAGGAAGACGTTTGAACCGAAAAGAGCCGTTTTCGGTGGAAAAAGAAGTTATGTCCCGTGAATTTTCGTCGAGTTCTACTTGAAGAAAACCTTGTGTAAGGTCCAAACTTGAAAAATATTTGGCTCTGTCATCAATTCTAGGCAAGGGATATTTATCGGCAATTAACTTTTTGTTAACTTGCCGGAAGTCTATTACCAATCTCCAGCGTTTGTCTTTGCCGCCAGATAATGATTTTTTAGGAACCAATAGCACTGGGCTATTATATTCCGAAGCGGAAGGCTCAATAATGTCATGTTCCAGAAGTTTTTCAACTTCTTTAATTATTATTTCCTTATGAGTATGGGGTGCACGGTAATTTTTGATGTAAACCGGCGTTTCGTCGTTAAGACGGAGTTTTTGCTGATAGAAATTATTGAAGGTAATTTTCTCTGTTTCGGGTGAAAAAAAGTCGATATATTCAGTACATAGATTTGTCAGTTTGTCTTTTATAAAATTTGGAAAGTTTTTGGACAATTTGTCTAAAATGTCTGCCTTACGTGTTCGTTTAGAACCTGTAGATCTATGGATATCATAGTCTGAAAAATTTTCAGTTTTTATTTGGGGATTTTCCAAAAAGATATTGTTAGGATTTGTGTTTAAAATGTATATGTATGGGGAAGATTTAGAAATTAAGGCATTGGGTATAAATACCCCTGGAGCTATCTCCTGATTTGGGATTACAATTACGTTTTCGTCATTGTTTATGTTGGTTATGAAAATTTTACGAAGAACCTCTGCTCTTGCGGGTAGAGATAAAAAGTTTGAAGCTAGTGAGTCTTGAAGGATAAATGACAAATCTTCATGGTAATCGTCAGGTCTAAGAATTAGTTGGTCAGTATTTTTGTTAAAATCTAATAAACAATTATATTTTTTTAGAAAGTCCATCCCTATTACACCATCCGTAGGTATAGGAAAACTTGGATCGACTATTTCAAACTGATGTGCAATATGAATGTGAAAATCAGCCCCTTTGCAAATTATATCTGTATCTACAGTTCCCTGGGTCTTTATCGAATTCCCCCCTATTCCGCTTATCGTGGATACTTTACTACTATTTATTTTAGCTGTTTTAAGAAGCTTGTCCGACTTAAATACGGAAATATCCGCTCCTGTGTCTACTAAGTAGGTGTTAAAAACACCGCTCATTTCAGTTTTTAGCTTAAAAAAATTAGTCAGATTTAAATTCATCTTAAAAACATTATTTTGGGGTACTTCGGGAACGTTGTTAATTTGTTTATTTTTCTGTTTGTTTATTCGTCCTGGTCCCCCCTTGTTGTAATAGGGGGCCGTTGTAGTTTCCCTGCTCGGGTCGATCTTGCAAAATCATATTACGCACGTTTCTGTTATTTGGTTGATTTTGCCTATTGTTTCTATGGTTCGGTGTGTTATTATAATTTTGTCTATTATTGTTATTAAAATTATTATTGTTATTGATATTGTTATTAGGTTTGTTATTGTCGAAATTGTTATTGGGTCTGTAGTTAGCAAAATTGTTGTTATTTCTGAAATTATTTGGGCGTCTGTTATTATCATCGTAGTCGTCCCAAGTAACATTTTAGTCTCAGTTTTTTTGTTATACGTCCTAAATAACTTTATAATGGAATAATAGTGGGTTCGGTCAAAGAAGGATCTTTTTCTGCCACTATTAGATCCTTACTAGAATTTTTATCAAACAAGTTTTGCTTATTAAATGTCGAAATTAATGATGTTATAATAACGTATAGCATTAAACATCAACTTGGATTATTAAAATCATAAATTTAAGATATTACCAGTATATGTGTTGGTTTGTGAGCTGGGATGTGTTTGTTTGTTTGTGTTGGTTTAATAAATAAGAACATTTAGCTTTGTTAGAGGTTCAAAAAAGTACACTATTAATGCTATATGTATGTATTTGGATTATTAAATGCATAATTTTAGGATATTACTAGTATATGTTGGTTTGTGAGTCAGGATGTGTTTTTATGTTTGTATCGGTTTGTTACATAAGAATCTGTTGCTTTGTTAAAGGTTCGAAAAGGGTACTATTAGAACTATACACATGTATCACACCACAAAACAAAAAAAGTGTGCGCATGTTTACATTGATTCTTTTGTGGCTAACTGCAGTAGTAGAAAATAACGAGCTTCGTAGAATAGTTTTAATTTTAATATTAAATGTAACATAAAAAATTGAAAATTTTTTTAATTTTTTTTTCTTTATCCTGCAATTTAAAAGAATATAAAACATGAATAAACAATTTATTGCATAATACAAATTTCATAAAACTAGTTACTAGATGCTAAAATAAGTTAAATAACTGAGCTAATGTTGGAACATGGACATTTGTCCGCGATTTTTTGTGGGCGGATTAACAACATTTTGCAAAATGACATTTGTCCCCGATTTTTTTGTGCACGGACAAGTAACATTTTGCGATTTATAACATAAAAACTCCAAAGAACTCGTGCCCCACGGCATTTTTCCTTCTACTGCGCCCTAATTTTTGTTTAAAGGAGAAACCCCCTACCCCAGGGCACGAGTTCTTGGTCCGCGATGGCACCGTGACATTTGTCCGCGATGAAATTTGTAATGAAAACTTCGCGGACAAATGTCATTTTACAAAATGACATTTGTCCACGATCTTAAAATGACATTTGTCCGCTGCGGACAAATGTCTCAAAATGAGCGGACAAATGACATTTTGCAAAATGACATTTGTCCGCGATTGAATTTTCAAACTTTAGCGGACAAATTTCATTTTGCAAAATGTAATTTGTCCGCGATTGATTTTTCAGATATTTAGCGGACAAATGTCATTTTGCAAAATCCCATTTGTCCGCGATTAATTTTTATCGTGGACAAATGACATTTTGCCAAATGACATTTGTCCGCGGCGGACAAAAGTCATTTCGAATCACAGAAAAATGTCATACAAAATAAATCGCGGACAAATGTCCCGCGTACAAATGTCCAACCCCCGTCCGCGATTTATAACATGAAAACAACTCTAGGGGGTTTCTCGTTAATTAAAAAAATAGGGAGCAGTAGACTAAAAATACCCTTCCCGAAAGAATCGCGTACAAATATACCATTTTGAAAAAGGTAATTCAGCCGCGCATTAAAAAATCGCGGACAAATGTCCCTCGGAAAAATGTCCATCCCCCTTTTCTTTGATTTTACATATTTTTTATTTTTCATTTTACAGCATTGTACGATGACTATTTTTAAATCAAAAGAATACAGGACAAAAAAAATTATCTTCGGGAACTAAATTTTCAATAAAATTATTCCTATGTCCTCCATTAAAAAATTTAAATGATAAATTTTTGTATGGAAATTTAATTTTATTTCAGGAAAATATTTTTTATTTAAATTTTTTTTAGAAGCGCTCATTAATTTTGAACTGCACTTTACGCACAAATACAATGATCTTAGTTTTACAAAGGAAAATTCATTTTACACCTTTTATAATATTGTAATATTTATTATTATATTACAATAATTATTGTTATTCTAAAAAAATGTATTTGCCATATTATGCAAAATAACATGATAAAATTATTTGCAAATATTAACACTCATAAACGTTTTATTATTATTATTCTTTTTGCTTTATACACATTTTATATAAATTATATACGCATACATTTGATCCTATTTTATTTTATTATTGGTGTTAAAATATGCAAACATGTCCACCACATACAAAAACATAGTATACAGAAAAAAAATCTGTTATACCAGCGGCAATTCGGCTTAGTAAAGCCTTTTGAGTCTCTTAAGAACCCCTTACATTACCATTTCTACCTTCTTATTCATCCAATTTAGTCTAGTAATTTTCGCCTTTTTTGGGGTTGTAAGTGCTTTTGCAACATTAACAAGTCATCTATTAGAATGAATAATCATTCTAGTAATGACTTCGAAATCCCTTACAAAGCTATTTTGTTTCTTGGGGTTATTATTGAATCTATTATTTCTGTAATTATTATTATAATTTATATTATTATTAAAATTAAAATTTCTAAAGTTGTTGTTATTATTAGGTCTATATTGTCTAGGGATCGCAATACCGGGATCCCGGGATACCGGGATCCCGGTATTTCGGAAAAAAACCAATGAAAATCAATACCGGTATTATATTTGTCAAAACCGGTATTCGGTATTTAAATTTTTTTCTAAGGATTTATTATTCAATATTTTTTGATATTTTTAGTAGATTGTTTTTTATATTTACAAACAAGTGCGGTTGCTAAAAAAATAAAAGTTTTAAGAGACGTGAAATTCTGTTTTCTATTTTTGCAGTTTTTTTTTGTTTTATTTTACAGAAAATAAACAGCCGTGAAAAATGCGACAAATATTGTACGAAAAACACCTTTCCCAGAAAATCACAAAACTATATTTGAATTTTATTTCTGTGCAGAAACTGTAATTTATCAAAAAAATTAAAAATTTATTAGAAATAAATGAAATTAATTAAAAATTTTTTAGAGAAATTCAAAATTACACGTCACCAGCTCTGGAAAGTGGTATTTTAGCTTTATTTCTGCGTTTGAGATTTTTTATTATCCTTTTCCTTTACTTCAGAATCCAAGCAAATATGTTCCAGTGTTTTAAAAGCTCATTTGGGCTAAAAAACTCAAAATTTAAAAAATCCGCCTCCCCTACCTTGGAGCCAATTATATACTCTCTAACATATCAAAAAATCACTTCAGTCGAGATTGTATTAACTCTAGAATCAAAGCAAAACCAAGACCCATTTTCCGCATTGAGGGCTCTTATTAGTTTGTTGTGTGTAGTTCCATTTTTATTTACTTAAATATTTTAACAATTCTGCTGATTTAGTGTGAAAGTATTTTTATTAAATTATTGGAGGTTGCAATTAGCATAAGCATATGTTTTTTATTAATTAAATAATTTTTGTTTCATTTTTATAATAATTATTAATGGCATTTTTTATTTTGAGAAATATTATTTTTTGGAATACCGGTATTAAAACCGGGATCCCGGTATCAGTAAAGCTCAATACCGAAATACCGGTATTGGTTTTTTTTGCTTTTTTTGCAATCCCTAATATTGTCTGTTGTTGTTTTGATATCTATTGTTGCCTGCCCTGTTTTGTCTATAGTACAATACGTTATTTTGTGCTGGTTGTTGCGCACTTGCGCTCAAAAATCTTGCAGTAATTTCGTTGAGGTTTTCGGGTGGAGTGGCCTCCATTAAAAGTCTAAGTCTCTCGCTAGACGCATTCTGAATAAAAGATTGCCGAGCCGTTTTTGTTGCGAGAATCGACGCGTTGGTGGGATTTATCCCCTCCATAATATGTGCGTTCTCTAGTTGTTTTGTTAATGTCTCAATTTCTGTGGCATACGCATTTGCTGTTTTTGAATTTTGTTTTGTATTAAAAATTTTCGCCATAATAACATCCGTCGACTCATGCTTGATTTTTAATCGCAGCGCATTTATGATCGCTGGGACCGTATCCTCGTTTGTAATAAAGTTTCGCGCTGTCCCTTGCAACTTTGTTTTTATTATCGCGATTAAAGCCTGTCTGTGTTCTCCGACCTGTCTATTTACCAATTCTATCGCGTCTATAAAAGCTGTCAAGCTTTCCGCCGCGCCGTCAAATTTCGGAATGACCTGTACCGCGTATGTGCAAAATTCTCTTTCTGGGTTTGCCATAGTTAAATTTTCGGGTTTTACCTCTTCTGTATCTGAAATTTGAGAGCTTTGGGACTGTGCGTCGTCGTTTTCAGTTTTCTCGTCTTCAGAATCTGTACCGTGTGAGTTTTGGGACTGTGCGTCGTCGTAATATTCTGTATTACTATTATTGTTATCTTCACGCTTTTTTTTCAGTTTCAAATATATCCGATAAGTCTAAATGTTTATCCTCTTCAGTAATTGTTTCAGAACTATTTACTGATGCGTTATCTTCCTCCTCAAAGTTTATATCTATTATTGCTTTAAAAGATTTTAATTCACGATTAAACGGTACCTTTAATAAATGGAAACTTTAAATATTTTCGCGTTTAAGCGTTCATAAAAGGTTAAATTATTCTTATTTCCTGGGAAGTTTTTCTCAAACTCACGCAATATGGCAAGAATACTATTGTATTCTTCAACTAAAATTCTAAGGTGTTTTTCCCTTGTTTGCCCACTTGGAGGTTTAGAAACTTTTGTCAAATGTATCTTTGTGAGCTTTGATAAAATTTTTGTAACCTAAACTAAATGACATTAAATGATACTCAGAGTGAGGTACTTTTAAAAGGATACTTTTAAAAGGATTTATTAATGAAATTTTCAAAGAAATTTTAAAATGAAACTATTGTTACCTAGACGTGTATATATGAAAAAAAAATTCGTATTTTCAAAACAACAATTAACCTATTTTATTCTTTTCTTATAATATTCATTCTCACTGCCACATACGTTTTGCAGACTATATAAAAAATTGTTTTTTTTCTTTAGCAAAAATATACTAACAATTATGTGTTATTGTCATTGACCTTGATCTATGAAAAAATTTTATTCCTATTTTTTCCTGTTTTTTTTTTTTTTTTTTTTAGTTAAAAATTTTCAAAAAAAAATTGGCCATAAATTTAGGGCGAGGCCTGTCGCCACCTTAATAATTCCGTAGCTGAAATTTATTTTAAAAAGAGCTAAAATTGTACAATAATTTTGATCTTAATAAAATTATTTAACGATTATAAAATAATAATTCAATTTTTCAAAATATTGAGAAATGAAAAACGAAATCGATTTTCTCAAATAATGTATACGAATATTTTCTTTCAAATTTTACTTTTACAATTATTTTGTAAAAAAAACATTTATGATTTTGTCAATTCCCAAAAAAATTACGCTTTGGATGAAAGTATTTTCTTTAAAAAAAATTTAAATATTTCCAAAAAAAATTTTGCGATGCGCATGGGGCGAGGCTTTCGCCAATTAATAATTTGCTGAAAAAAACGATACAAAAATTTAAATATTGCCCAAAAAAAAATTTTGCAATGCGCATGGGGCGAGGCTTTCGCCACCTAAAAATTCGCTGCAAATAAAATGTAACTATTTACTAGTATACTGTTATGAAATTGTGAATCAAAATATAGATGTAATTAATTCTCCTCTTTTTTTTTTTATCAAAATTTTATTTTCTTTTGATTTAATAATATTTCAAATTTTTTCATAGAAAAATAAAGCAACAATTCCAAATTTTTTTTTTTTTTTAATATTATGAACAACTATAATTTATTTAACAAAGGATTTTTTTTCAAACAAAACATTTGGTAGTTTTTTTTTTTTTTTGTAATGATCAATTATCAAATTTTATGAATTGGAAAACAACCAAATCTATTATTTTTAAATATTAAACGTATTTTGGAAAAAACTTATTCCATAAAAATTTTTATTTTTTTTTTAAATTGTACAATGTTATTTTTTCATTTTATATGTATAATAGTATTTTGATTTTATTGTTATCAAAATTTATATCTCATCATTTACGATATTCATTTACAAGAAAAATTTTTATTTTTTAAAAAAATGTTTAAAAATTATTATTTTTTCGAAATAGATTATCGATTATATTGCAAATCGTTGTTTAATTGAGGCGAATTAAAATAATGACGTACAAAAAACAAAAAACTACTCACTACTTGACGCAATTTACTTCCCTGTTGCAATCAATATCTGGATACGATGCTGATGTTGATATAGAATCTAGATGCTCTCCTTTGTTGTTTGTTGAATGATGGTGATGTTGAATTTTGGAAAAAAAAATTTTTTTTTAAGTTTTCTTTATCAAACTTTCTTTATTTTGTTTAACTTTTTTTTTTTTAAGTTTTTTTTTTCTGTGTTCTTTTCAAAATATTATATTTCTTTAATTATTATTATTTTTTTTGAATTTCTTTAATTATTACTATATTTTTTTTTTTGAATTTTAAAATGTTTAATGTAATCTTTTAATTAAAAAAAGTTAATGTTCAATTTTAAATTTTAGAGTTGTAAAAAAAATTATTTTTCTCACTTTTTCTGTTTTTATATAAAAAAATTTCTTTCCTATTTCTTTTAACATTTAGGTTCAGAATTATTGTGTAGTTTCTTTTTTTTTTTTTTGATTAAACAATTTCTTTTTTTGTATTAAAATCAAAATTTCTATATTTTAATTCTTTAATATAGTCTTCAAAATCTACGGTATTATCATCGTCGATACCTTCCAACTTTTTTGCACTCTCTGAGAACAACGGAGTGAATGATGAAGTCGGTAAGTCTTCAACTTCGAGTTGGGTTAGTTCTACCTGTAGCATGTTACTAAAAAGGTTTTAATGTTTTTTTCTATATTGAAATTTTTTTTTTATTTCTTTTCTTGTAAATGTTTATTTTTTTTAAGTAAAATTCTTTTGTTGTTGTTACAATAAGGGGTCTACGCCAATGTGACCATAGACTGACCCTTATTGAAATATTTCTTTTTCGTGGCACTGTGCCACATTTTGTAAATTTTATACCATCCGTAGGTATAGGAAAACTTGGATCGACTATTTTAAAATGATGGGCAATATGAATGTGAAAATCAGCCCCTTTGCAAATTATATCTGTATCTACAGTTCCCTGGGTCTTTATCGAATTCCCCCCTACTCCACTTATCGTTTACTACTACCACTATTATTTATTTTAGCTGTTTTAAGAAGCTTATCCGACTTAAATACGGAAATATCCGCTCCTGTGTCTACTAAGTAGGTATTAAAAACACCGCTCATTTCAGTTTTTAACTTTGAAAAACTAGTCAGATTTAAATTCATCTTAAAAACATTATTTTGGGGTACTTCGGGAACGTTGTTAATTTGTTTATTTTTCTGTTTGTTTATTCGTCCTGGTCCCCCCCTTGCTGTAATTGGGGACAATAACGACAGTATTGTCAAAATGTAAAGTAAAATGATAATGTCACTGTTAACGATAGAGGCTTGTTGCACCTCGACTGTGTTTACTACAGTGCCCGAATTTACTGGGGCAATTTCTTTAGATTCCGTTTTACCCATTGGGATTTCAAATAAAATTTTTATTATGCAAAATTTTCGAAATTAAAAGATTATTTAGCCGTTGATTTTCTGGGGGCTATTAAGTCCTCTTTTTTTTTTGTGTTAATTTCTTTTTTTAATTTTTAAAACTTAATTTTATTCAATATTTTGTGGTAATTTTCTCAATATTTTCTTTTTAATATTTCTGAATTTTTTTCTATTACTTTTGTGCTTAAAAGGTTTTCGTGTGGATAAATTGTTTTACATTTTTATTTTGATTTTTTAATTCCACTTTTGTTTGTTATTTTTCTTCTGTTCTATAATTTATTTGTTTTCTATTTTACATAAATTTAAACTTAATATTTTCTGTCCTTTTTTTGTTAGATGAATTTTCCCTTTTTCATTATATTTTCAAATTTTTTTGAGTTTTTCTTTTTTCTTTAATAATTTTTTTTTGTTTAAATTTTGTTAAAATTTTAATTTTACTTTCACTGTTTTAACTTTTTTTTTTGTGGATTTTATTCTCAAAAACCATTTTTTTTTTTCGGATTTTAAAAATTTTCTATTTATTTATATTTTTCTAAAACACTCACTTTCATTTTTCTATTGACTTTATTTTATATTTTCGTTATTCCAAAAAAAATTACTTTAATTTCTTCCAAAAAAATTTTACTTTAATTTCTCCAAAAAAAATTTAATTTACTTTACTTAATTTTTAATTTTTTTTTCCAAAAAACTTCACTTATTTCAAAAACATTTATTTATTTTAATTTTTCTTTTTTTAAAAAAAACTTTAATTTACTTTTCTTCCAAAAAAAAAACTTTATTAATTTTTAAAAAATTTAATGAAGGCTGTCACGGTCGCCATGTGATGCCTGTACTTATTAAAATAAAACACTTTATTTTTAGAACTTATGATCTTTATCGATTGACTTTGACACTGAGAATGATCCTAATTAATTATGCTAATTAGTTTATATGTTATTTTTCTATGCACGCAAATTGCATGCATAGATTATAAAGAGAGAAACATAATGGGAAATGAACTGGAATACAAAATATTTAAGACAATGCACAAGTGCATGACAGACAAATCGTATGTGGGAAAATATTTGGCATGTTATATGAGATCCACTTGAATTAAATATTAAAATAGATAATAATGATAAAATATGTATGTTTATGCAAACATATTTTATCGTTAGAAAATAAATTAAAGTCAAGTTTTATTCTTTGAAACTTTGTTCGGAATTTAAAGTACAGTTGCGTTTAATGCAACATGTACAAAGTAATGGGTGTGCCAGGTAAGAACAAGAATGTAAGTAGCAAGGATCAGGTACAAATGTACCACGGGGTGTACAAGGTAAGTAAGATTCGGTACGAATATACCACAGTAGTTCCTTAACGCGGCTTGACTAAAATGAAAGGATCCACAAGATTCCACATAATCTGACGATCCACAGGATTCCACATCTGATCGTCAGATATTTTCATAATCAAAAAAAATATATTGTATTTTTATTTTTTTTTTTGGATCGTATTTTTATGTATTAAATTGTATGCATGAAAGCAGGTATATATTTGAAGTGAAAATTTTTACAATTTATTTTCAATAAAAATATTAATAATAAAAAAAAAATTAAAATTTTTGTAAACTTTTATTTTTGTCAGGAAGAAATTTTCAAAATGTTTTTCTAAGTTATTGAGTTAATTGGAAAGTTATTTTCATAAGAAAAGTATAATAATCTTTAATTTTTTTTGAAGTTTATACTTCTTAGGCGCGTTGTATGATATAATTGAGTAATTCTGTAGGGGGAAAAATTCATTTTCAGAATACTCATTCGACATTCGAAATCGAATTCGAACTGACATAGTTTTTGACGTTTCAATACTCAAAAAAATTAGTGGTCATTTATAAAAACAATTTATCATTTATCATTTATTTGTCATTTATTTGTCATTTATTTGTCATTTATAAAAACAAAATAATTTGGCGCGACAAATTTAAATTCAAATTATTTTTTAAAAATTTTTCGTTTACAAATTATTTAAAATTAAGTTTTTTTTTTTTTTTTCAAAATAGGTAGTTCAATAATCATTTGTTATTTATAAAAACAAAATAATTAGGCGCGAAAAATTTAAATTCAAATTAATTTTAAAAATCTTTCGTTTACAAATTATTTTAAAACTAAATTTTTTTTTCAAAATAGAAAGCTCCGGTGAAATTAAGATTACCTGAAAAAAAATTTTTGGGTGGGGAGCTACGGTTAGGTCGTGCCGGAGCAAAATATACGAAATTTTTTTTTTTTTTTAAATAGATAGGTCCGGTGAAATTAAGATTACCTAAAAAAAAAATTTGGGTGGGGAGCTACGGTTAGGTCGTGCCGGAGCAAAATATACCAAATTTTATTTTTTTTTTTAAATAGGTAGCTCCGGTGAAATTAAGATTACCTGAAAAAAAATTTTGAGTGGGGAGCTACGGTTACGTCGTGCCGGAGCAAAATATACGATTTTTTTTTTTTTTTTTAAATAGGTAGCTCCGATGAAATTAAGATTACCAGCCGAAAAATTTTTGGCAGGGAGGTACGGTTAGGTCGTGCCGACGCAAAATATACGAAAAAATTTTTTTTTCAAAATAGGTAGCTCCGGTCAAATTATTATTACCTGAAAAAAAATTTTTGGGTAAAGAGCTACGGTTAGGTTGTGCCGGAGCAAAATTTACGAAAAATTTTTTTTTTTAAATAGGTAGCTCCGGTGAAATTAAGATTACCTGAAAAAAAAATTTTGGGTGGAGAACTACGGTTAGGTCGTTCCGGAGCAAAATATACGAAAAATTTTTTTTTTCAAATAGATAGCTCCGGTGAAATTTATATTACCTGAAAAAAAAATTTTGGGTGGGGAGCTACGGTTAGGTCGTGCCGGAGCAAAATATACGAAAATTTTTTTTTTTTTTAAATAGGTAGCTCCGGTGAAATTAAGATTACCTGAAAAAAAATTTTGGGTTGGGAGCTACGGTTAGGTCGTGCCGGAGCAAAATATACGAATTTTTTATTTTTTTTTTAATAGGTAGCTCCGGTGAAATTAAGATTACCAGCCGAAAAATTTTTGGGCAGGGAGATACGGTTAGGTCGTGCCGACGCAAAATACACGAAAAATTTTTTTTCAAAATAGTAGCTCCGGAGAAATTAATATTACCTGAAAAAAAATGTTTGGGTGGGGAGCTACGGTTAGGTCGTGCAAAATATACGAACAATTTTTTTTTTTCAAAATAGGTAGCTCCTGTGAAATTAATATTACCTGAAAAAAACACACGAAGCAGTCATAGAACTGCCGACAGAAGTTTATACTCAAGATTTAAACTATGAAATAACAGGGGCTATGGCTACAAATGATGGGCTGCTCAGTACAAAATGTAAATAAAAATAAAAATATTTTAATTTACATTTTGTACTGAGCAGCCCATCATTTGTAGCCACTGTTATTTCATAGTTTAAATCTTTTAAGTATAAACTTGTGTCGGCAGTTCTATGACTGCTTCGTGTGTTTTTTTTAAGTTTTTTTGACAAGAAAGAATTTTTTTTTTTTTGACGTATTTTAATTTTTTGACAAAAAAAATATTTTTATTCTGTTCCTTTTATCAAATTATAAAATTTTATTAATATAATTTGATTATTTTTGATAAGATTTTTTTTTGATAATAAAAAAAATAAAATAAACAAAAATAAAAAAATAAAATAAAAAAAATAAAATAAAAAAATTATTTTTTTTAATTAATTTATTTTTGTCTCCAATTGTAATTGTTTCAAATCAAAAAATATGAGTCCACCTCTATGTGTGAAGAAAAAGTTATTTTCTACTTTTTCATGCGGCCTGGCCTCAGTTTTTTGGAAAACTCGTTTTTAACTTATTTTCTGCCTTTTTCACGTTAACTAAATTGTTATTATGTGCTGCATGGAGATGTTTGAAAACAATTTTATGACTAATCATATCGATGAAATTTTTTCCGATGATTTTTCCGCTTTTTCGGGTTTTCCATTGAGTTTTCTGCAAAAGCAACTTTATGCAACTCATTTCGCTCTACAACTTTGTCTTAGCTAGCAAAACGCTCAAACGCTTCCTTGGTCGGAAAAACTTCGGAAAAGCATGAATTTTCTTCGATTTTTTCTGCAAGTTTTCACCATTGTCGAAGAGAAAGTAATGATGCCAGTTGATAGGGAACTTGTTCCTGCATAATTTAGAAAAATTTTTTACCGGAAAATTTTGTGGAAAATTCAGAAAACTTTGCATTTTTCCTAAAACGGTTTTATCACTACTCAAATTTGTTCCAAATTTTCAAATGATTTTTCCCGATTTTTTAAATGGAAATTTCCGCTTCAAATTTTGATAGCTTCAATCGTCACGCGACATGAACCTGTGTGCCAAATTTCAGCTCGCTGTGATGATGAAAAGTGGGTCTACGAGAGTGTCGAAAATAGTAAAGAAATATACAGACAAATTCCTGTACGAGTTAATAAGAATTGTGTCCTCAAAAAATGAATTCCAATTAATTTCCATTTAAACATGTATTTTGTACTGTGTTCAGTTTTAGAGTGTAAAAGAAAGGTCTCGAACAATCGAATTCTTATAAAATTAAATAATAAGAGGTTAAATAATTTTAACATGATCAAGATTTTTAACATAAAAGAATTAACTTTCTTTTTTGCACTAAAAAGTTCAGCTAATATAATGTACATTAATCTTCTTCTTTTTAAGTTAATTTGAATAAATTTGACGACTATGATACATTTTGATTTTTTAAAAACAGTTTTATATGCTAATTGTAATATTTTGTACAAAATGTAACTATCTTAATTTTATAAATGCTCAGATTTTTGAAAATTTTATTTGGAAATTTTCTTTAATTTATTTTATATTCTTTAAAATATGTAACATTTCGATATAAGATTCTTTACTTTTAAGATACCTTGGTATACTACTTTCGTCACATCCAGGGACTAAAAACATTTTTTAAGTTTCTTCAATACCATTAAACAAATACCATTAAGTCATTCTATGTACAAATATAATTTTTTTTATCAAAACCCAATCCCTAGTTTTGGAATCGGGTTTTTGCCATTTTTTAACTTTTTCTAAACAAGATCTATTTACCGAAAAAAAAAATATATGCAATGTTTTTTTTTTGTAAATATATAATGTCAGTTTTCTTGTAAATATATAATGACAGTAAGAATATATTATTTGCAAATTGTAAACAAATATGTACGTGAGTCTAATAATAAAATTAATTAGAATATTATCTTTGGATTTAAATTTTTTTTTAAATACCTACAATTTTTATTTAAGAAAAATTAGATATAACATATTATAATATATAGAAAAATATATGTATATAATTTGGTCATAGCATCTTACCTTTACCATTTAAGTTTACCTAAAATATATATATTAAAAAAACATTAAATTAATAATATACAATCTACTTTTCTACTAAATTTACTAATGGTCAAAAGACTACCGAAAATAAATGAAAAAAGAAAGATTCATACATTTATTTATTTTTCATTTTATTTTAAATATTTTTCTATTTCTACAATAAAAGACTCTACCACATCCACTACCAATGTATTTTAATTTGAACCTAGGTTGCAATAAATGGGTTTTTATTTTGTATTGTAGGAATTATTCGTTTTTAACAAGCAAAAATAAAAACTGAATATAATGTTAAATAATAATAAAATTTACTTAGCAATCAATAAATATTATATAATAATAGTTACCTATATGAATTTGGTTTCTGTTTTTTTTTTACATTTCAAATAGTTTTTAAAAATAAATTTAATTTTTCTTCTTTTACATAATAATGTTTTCTATTTTGATAATTATTTATAAGAACATCAACAATTGGAATTTGCAAAATATATTTATTCTTATAGATGAAAACCTAAAAATTAAAAAGTAATGATTAAGAAAATTTATTTATAAAAGGATTTATTGCAAACTCAGTTAACACATTTAACGAAACATATATAGTATTACATAAAAAAAAGCACAAAATCTTCTTAAATCAAAATCGAAAATGAGCCCCATACTTCATTTATGAGGACTGTTCTATATTTTTGGCGCAAATGATTGCAATAAAAACGTCTCTAAGGTTTCTGATATATACAAACAGTATACCTATATTTAAATTTTTAACTATATATACATTTATAACCATGATTTTAACCATTAACTTAACTTAAAGCACGTTCTCTATTAATTACTTTTGAATGAATTAGAAAAGTGTTTTTATATAAATTTTCACTTTTATTATATAAATATACATTAAAGGAAAAAAATATTCTTTATTATTCAATTAACTTATTTTTTTTTATGAGAAATATTTAAGTAGGTATATATAAAATTCTTTAACTTTTAGAAAATAGGTACTCTAATATTTAAAAAAAAAAAAAAAAAAAAATTCTAAAGTTTAAGTAAGGAGGTATTTCATTAGAATCACCTTGTATAATAAAAATAATGTTTGTTTTATAAAAGATTTTAAATGAAAATCTTAAAAATTTATAATAACTAGACTGCGGATTTATATGCAATTTTTTGTTTTCAGGTTAAAAAAGGAATATACTTTCAATATCGTCTTCTAATAAATAGTAAAAGAGATTTTCGTTAACATATCGAAATATGCATTTTTTATGCAAAATTTATGCAAGTGCATATGCAGCAAATATGCACAAAATATGCAAATATATGCAAACACATGCAAAATATGCAGAAAATTTTATTAGAGAAAAAAACAATTATTGAAAAAAAAATTATTATTTCGCACTAAAATTAGTTATTCAATTAATAAAAATATTCAATTATAATTCAAATCGATTCAAATTGATGCTGCTAAAACAATTCCTTTAACGTAATACCGTTTCCAAAAACGTTTTAGTTTCTATTAAAACAAATAAGACCGATTCAAAAACATTAAAAAACAATTTTGTAAATTTTATGATTAATTTTTTGGTAACTTTCACGACAAAAGAACTAGAAATTTTTCTAAGTTACATTTAACATTTTCACAAAACTTTTCACAAATTTAATAAAAAATATCGTCAGAACACATCAAAAATTGTTTGTTACCTTTTTGACGAAATATTGACTACTACAAGCAACAACAACAACTTTTCAAAACCAGACTTCAAAATTTAAAAAACAAATCAATGCAAATTTTAGCGAATCTCTTTTTTATCGTCGATTTCGCGCATTATTTTTAATAGTGTGTTTTAAAATTCGGTTGCAAGTAATATGCCGTAATCAGCGGCGGACTGGCACAAAAATTCGGCGTGGGCATTTCAAAAGGAAATAAGCTAGCGAGAAGAGAAAAATTTTTGAATGAAAAAATGCCCAAAAACAGTAAATAATAAACTATATTTAAATTCCAAAAAAAACAATTCAAATAATTTTACTTTACATATAAAAATAATAATTAAAAATAATTAACTTTTTTTTTTTTTAAATACGGCGCAAATATTCAAAACAGATAGATAATACTCGATTTTGCTAATTAAAAAGCAAACAAACACTTATTTAAAGAAATAAATTTTATGAAATCGGCCCCAATAATTTAAAGAAGTAATTGTTTAATTTCTTGGATAATTAAATTATTAAAATATTACTTTTAATTCTAGTTTCGTAAGCTTGTAAGGAATATATAATATTAAAAAAAACTGTGGGTCCACCGGGCATTTGCCAAGTATGCCCGACTGCTAGTCCGCCGCTGGCCGTACTCTATTATAATATTTATTACTACTAATGAAACAATAGTACTTAATTTCTTAACTTCACAAGATAGAAAACAAGATATCGTCCATGAAACAGGAATATATCCTAAAAACCAAATGTAATTTTGGCGAGCAAGCGGACACTTTGTTCAGAATATATCCTAAAAAAACCAAATGTAATTTTGGCGCGCAAGCGGACACTTTGTTCAGAAGTAATTGGAGGTACATAGTACTTTTTCCCTTACAAAAATGTATGTCAAATTGATAGTACATTTTTTAATTGTGCTAAAAAAGCATATAATGGATTTTTTCTAATTTTTCTGAGTACGACTGAACGACGCGTCATCAAAAAGTACATAATAATGCATCATTACCTCAAAAGTGACAAAACTTCGTGATAGGACATATTTCGGTTTCATGGACGATAATAAAATGTACGTTGATATGCAAAATATGCAAAAATATGCAATATACGCGAATATGCAGATATAAATACGTTTGAAATAATTTGTTTTTACACCAAACGTACTTAGCTGTTTCTCTTTTTGTTCTAGGTTACTCCTGTACGAATATGCAATTGCATATAAATCCGCAGTCTAATAATAACTTTTCGTTAACTTATAGCTACTTTGGTTCGTTGATTCTTAAGTTTCCCAAAGCAGTTATTTTATTGTTAGATGGCTCAATTAAAACACCATATATATTAATCCAATGTTAATTTATTCAATAATTTTTTTTGTTGAAATCCAAACTTAAATTTAATTTAATTAGAAATTTTTACATTAAAATTATTTTAAATGATGGTATATGGTGTGATTTTACCGTGCTTATAATGCATTTTTTTCTTTTATTCACAAAGGGGCATTGAATAGATATTTTATATAAGTACATGGTTGGTTAGTTGGTTGTTTAAAGTGGCGGAACTACTCAAACTAGAGTTGATCCCAATTAGCGCATGTTTGCCAACTGCCCAGTGACCCGTATAAACCGCCGTGATTCTGGCAATATCCCTACGGGACATTTTAAGAATTTCCACGATTCTTTTTTTGTCATAATTCGGCCAGGTTTTCCTTGCCGTGTTTGCTTGGGATAAATACTTCTGGTATATACAGTGGTGGAAAAAATAATAGGTGTGAAGAAAAAATGACGCAAACTCTGCAAAAAAAAGAATACTTTTCTAATTAAAAAAAATAATTATATACAGAATTGACATAATTTATTAGTTAAATATTTTACATAATTCAGATTTAAAAAATTTTGATTATTGGAAAAATTAAAAGAGAAAAACGAAAATAGGGCTGGAAAAAAAAATAGGTGTACTTATAAAAATATTTAATTAAGTTAAAGAAAATTCTAATATTAAGCAAATTAATATTTTTTTTAAATATTTGGTAACATTGCCTTTATTTCTTAAAACTGCTTTGCATCGTCTTGGCATAGAATCTACTAAGCGTTGGCAAGTTTCTTGTGGTATCGACTCCCAAGCAGTTTTTATGTTTTGCCACAATTCTGCTTTATTTCTGCTTTTTCTGTCACTTATTTTATTTTTTACTTCGCTCCAGAGGTTCTCAATTGGATTGAGATCTGGTGACTGCGGTGGCCAATCCATTAGAACAATTTTTTGGTCGCTAAACCACTGCTTTGCCTTTTTTGAGGTGTGCTTCGGATCATTATCCTGCTGAAACCACCACAAAAGGGGCATATTTTCTTCTGAATAGGGAAGTAAAACATTGTTCAATATAGAAACGTAAACGTGTTGATCCATTATTTCTTTTATCCAATGTATAGGACCAACACCGTACCACGAAAAACTTCCCCAAACCATTATTGAACCACCGCCGTGCTTTACAGTTTTCTTAGTGTATCTAGGTGACAATTCTTTGCATGCAGGACGACGTACGTAGTATTTTGAATCCGACCCAAACATATTGATCTTACATTAGTCGGTCCACAATATTTTACGCCATTTTTTTAGACCATCTAGCCCGTTCCAGTCTGCATATTTTTTTGCGAATTGGATGCTTTTTTTAGCATTTTTTGTACTGATGTAGGGTACCTTTCTGGCAGCTCGAGCTACCAATTTTTTTTCGATAAGCCTATTCCGAATAGTCCTGGTTGTTACCTGCAATCCCATATTTTTTTTTATTTCAGTTGACGTAATAAATGGGTCTTTTTTTGCCAAGTATAAAATTCTTCTGTCATCCACAGCGGTGGTTTTTCGTTTTCTTCCCCTCGATTCGACCATTTTTTCAGGTTTAAGGGCATTTGTTATTTTATTTTCGGAGCATTTAAGCATTTTTGCTATCTCCTTATAGGTTTTACCTTCTGTTCGGAGCTTTGAAATTAAATTTCGTTCCTCTACGGTGCAATGTTTGGCTCTACCCATTATCAAAATTTTCTGAAATAAAAAATTCATTGCAATTTTTTTTTTTTTAACTTAAAATAATACAAAATATTTACCTTTAATTTTTAGTTTGAAAAAATTTATTTTTATCACTTAAAAACTTTTTTTTTTTTAACAATGACACAACACACCTATTATTTTTTCCACTTAATTTCTGACGAAATAACTAATTAACGGGATTTACCGCATTTCTAAAAATTTAAATACCCGTATGCACATGCAATCATATGTTTTACATACGTAAGTGACTTTTTGTAAACCACAAACGGTAATGCCATTTAAAACTATGCTGTAAATTTCAAATAATTTTTTTCTACCTTCACGCACCTATTTTTTTTTCCACCACTGTATCTCTTTTGATTATATTTAAGGGCAGATGTACCTGTACTGCGAAGGAGCCTGCCAAGTTTGAGCCTGCCTTGGCTAGCTCATCTGCCCGCTCATTCCCCTGGATACCTCTATGGCCTGGAACCCAGTAGAGAAAAACGTCATAGCGCTAGGCAAGAGACCTGCTACAAGCATTTCTTTACCAGTTTAGACTATACAACGGGTGAGTTAAGAGACATAATGGCTGCTTGACTATCTGAAGCTATTGCTATCTTGCTTACATCAGGTCCTATCTCCCCTAATAAGCAACATGCTTTCCATATAGCCAGTATTTCTGTCTGAAAAATTCTGGATCTATCTAGAAGTCTGTAACATATTCCGTCAAAATTCCAATATGTGATAGAACGAGCTTCGGAGATTCGTTTTCAATTCACACCTCGAGAATGTGGAATGCTCTCCCATTAAAGTTGTTCCCGACAGCTGGTGGACGCTTAATCTACGACTTGCGCCGTTTTAAGAAAAGTGTAAATGATTACCTACTAACTGTCCCACTTTTTAATCCCGTCTAAATTTCCTGTCCTCATTACCAAATCCATACTTCTTTAGTATAAAAGGTATCCCACCTAGTGATTTGGTAACTTAAAAAAAAAAAAAAAAAAAAAAAAACTATTAGCTATATTGATTTGCTCAGAGAACACCCCAACACCCACACCACAGTCCATCTTTGAACCGTCTGTGAAAATAGCCAGATCTATATTCTCTAGGATATTTATATTGTTCCATTCCCTTCTCGTGGGAATCACAACCTGAATACTCTTTTCCAGTTCCACAGTAGGGATGGAATAGTCCGTTAGGGTGCAGAATACATTCTTAGCTGTATCACTAAGAATTTTGCTGTGCCCGTATAGTTTTTTTCGCCAGACTCCACCTTCTTGGAGTCTGACAGCGCTACAAGCAGCTCAATTTTTGACATACAGGTCAAGTGGTAAAAGGTATAGAAGCGTATTTAAAGCATCCGTGGGTGCTGATCTTAGCGCTCCCATGATGCTTACACATGCGCTACGTTGAAGTCTGTTTTGCTAGGGTTAACTTTAAGGCCACATTCTTTGGCCCATCTGGTCACCACAGTCAAAGCCATTTCCATAATTTCACTTAAGATAGGCAGATGCCTACCCGTAATGAAAATCGATAAATTATCCGCATACGCAACGGCGTCTATTCCCTCTTTTTCAAGATTCTCTAGAACTGAGTTCATGACAAGCAACCAGAGAAGGGGCAATAGTACTCCTCCTTGGGAAGTGCCTCTATCCACCGTTCTGGTTGCATGGCAAGTGCCATGATTTGCATGAACCTCCCTTGTTATAATTACCAAACGAGTTGTTAACCGTCCCTAGATCTGCACGACTCAGGGAATCTTGGATTGCCTTAACACTTACATTATTAAAAGCCCCTTCTATATCTCGAAACGCCGCTTATGTGTATTGCTTGTATTGTAATGCCTCTTCCACCATATGGACTACTTCATGTAGCGCCGTTTCAGTAGATTTATCTTTTAAGCATGTTGAGATTCGCAAAAGATTGCTTTCCAGTTTTTGCCGAATATTATACTCTATTATATTTTCAAGAGTTTTAAGAACAAAAGACGATAGACTGATTGGCCTATAATTTTTAGTCACCTCATGCCCTCTCTTTGCTATTTTTGGTATAAAAATAACCTTAACTATTCTCCATGAATGAGGTATATAGCCCAGGGTAAGACTGCCCTTGAATATTCCTAAAAGCCAGGGAATGACTATTTCCTTGGCCTCTTGCAGCATCTTAGGAAAGACTCCATCGATGCCTGCAGATTTGAGAAGCTATCAATTGCCCAGGCAATCTTCTCTTTTGTAATTAGTGTATGAGCCTCAATCATCAAATCAGTACCGATTTGATAATTGTCCGCTGCCACAATTTCACCTTCTTCACCCCTGGGGAAGTGCGTGTCTAATAATAAATTAAGAGTTTCAGAGGAGGATTGTGTCCACGTACCTTCCTTGTCTTGAGGAAGGATGGACTAGATTGGTACTTTGATAGAATTCTGCTTAACCTTGCAGATTCGCTAGTGTCTTCGATAGACTCGCAATACTCCCTCCAACCTTTCTTTTTGGAGGCTCTTATTCATTCTTGTATTTCCGAATCCTTGCCTTGTAGAGCTCCCATGATCCGCTCTGGTAGCAGAAATCATAAGTATCTCTAGAGGCCTTCCTAAGTCTAGTCAAATCTTCGTTCCACGTACATATGAAGTGTATATGCAAATTTATAAAATATATAAAGTTAAAATTTTATGTATACTGACTGGTGTTGTAGCTTAATTCGACCGCTACAAACTCTGTGCTTACAAAATGTTTCTTTGATATGTTTAATTTTTATCTGATTTTAAAAAAGATCAATGAAGAGGAGTACATTTAGCTTAAATGATTCAGTTTTTTATAATTAGGGGCTCGTCTATTAAATTTAATTAGGGGCTCGTCCAACGTTTCCTCTAATTTTTTAAATACCTGAGCGGCAAAAGTGCGACGTGAGCAGTAAATTTTCAGAACAGGATTTAGTGAGCGGGAAATTTGCATAAAAATTAATAAAAATTTTATTTTAGATAATTAATTTATTATATGTAATTAATTTTTTCATGCAACTTCTTATATAATTCATATTTATTGTTAAAGTTATACATTGAATTAGTAATTAATACATACTAGTCGAAACCCGTGAGATATTCGCGGAAGTTTAATAAAATTAAATTTTTGAAATACATTTTTTAATTTTATTTTCCAACAAATTTACCGTAGTTTGCAAAGCTTTTTTCGAATTTTACAATGTTTTTTTCATTGATTTATTTTTATGCCGGCAAATATGTAATATATGTAAATTATATGTATATGTAAATTCCAATAGATGTATCTATACTTTATATTTTATTTTAACTCCAATAGATGTCTTTACTTACTGATTGATACATAGATAGATAGATACGGTCGAATACCTATTAATATTATGATTTATATTTCTTATTTTTATTCAAATTACATTTCATAATGTACATAATATACTTATCATCTTATAATTTTCTTTTAAAATTTAATTATTTGAATTTATAGCATTTTTGCACGTCTGTCTTTTTCTCTAGCCCAATATTGATAAATTTCGTCTAAATCAATAATTTTTTCAGACAATAGATTTGATTTTATTCGTATCGAACATTCCAAATGATAAATTTCAATTCTTTTTCTAGATTTAGTTTTTATCATTAAACTGAATCCACGCATATTAACAAAAATATTGAAAATTTGTATGAGAGAAAATTTGTATGTATTTTTTTCTCCAACTTTTTTTTTTGAATTTTTATTAGTAGAAAACGTTACAAGTTCTCCCATTCGATTGATTTATCTGGTTGTATGAACGTTAAATATGAATATAAATTATTATGTAGCAATATTTTTAAAAATTTGAAAATATCTTTTGTGCGCGGATAATAAAAATCAGTGCGCGGTAGATTTTAAACTGCTGCGCGGCCGCGCAGGCGCGCAGCTTAGAGGAAACATTGGGCTCGTCTAATAAAAAAACCAAATCAAGAAAAAATATGTCCAGTTAAATCTAATATTTTAAATAAAAAAGGATGACCCTCTTACAAAATTAAAGAAAAGAGTTTAAAAAAGGATTCACGATTTCATTTTTAAAGTGTTTCTTTCTATCGTTTTCCTAATTATTGACTATTGTTCTCATTCAAAAATTACAAACTATAATTTTGTTTTATTATGGTTAGTAAAAATGTATTTAAAAGATTAGCTAATACCTTAATCTCAGTGCTACTTAATGCTTCGCGGTATTTTATACATTTTATTTATTTATCATCTTTGACATAAATATTATGGTTTTCTGTTTTTGTGTTCGTAATGCTGCACAAGCAGCAATATTATTGTTATTCTATGTTATTTTTTTATTATTTTGTAGAGCTTTTGGCGAGATGTAACATTTATAGTTAAAATAGTTAAAATTATTAAAGTATTTTTAAAATTCTAATAACTGAAGTGTAATTACTATTGTTAAGTTTGATATTTGGCATAAAATATAATTTTGTATTTATGGTTTCTCTTTCTTTTTGTTAGCATAAGATTGAAGTCGCACAAAAGTTGACTATGATAATCGATCATGTTTTTAAAAATTATAAATTAATTTATTTTAATGTTCAAAAACCAAACTACATACAAATTTTTTTTGGTGTAGTTTATTTTGAGAATAGAATTATAAATGAGCCGTTTATTTTGAAAGTGGTTTAAGTCCATTTGTTTTTGTATTGAGATATTTAAAGGTTTGTGTTTGAATTCATTTAAAAATATTGGTAGCTGGTTTTAAGTCGCTTTCATGTTTTTATGACCTTAAACATGTTAGATTATAAAATGTAATACCTTTTATAAACATTATATAAATACATTATATAAATACGCTGTAATCGTCCTACTGATATATTAAAAGTATACTTAAAAAGAATTTTTTACATACATTAATAATTCCATAAGCTAATTTTCAAGTGTCAAAATTAAAGCGATTTTAATGATACTTGACTAAAATTGTTTTTAAATAAAAAGAATATATAGGATTGTGTTTATTGTGATCATTAACTTTTTTTTTTTGGAAAATGGACTTAAACCACTTTCAAAATAAACGGCACAAATATGTATTCTTGAAGTTGCAGAATGCAGTTAACCTTTTTTCTGGAATACAAAAATATAAAATACATATATTAGAAAATTTTTCCCGTTCTTCGTTTTTTTCTTATTTTCTCTTAAAATTTATAAAATTAAAAAATTCTTTCTTTAGGACACTTTCAAAAAAATCAACAATAAGTAAGTTCTGCTGAGCTCTTCAAAAAAAAAATTAAAGGATTCAATTTAGATTTATAAGAATTTTTAAGTATCATTAAATACTTTATTAAATATGGGCAAAAAAAAAACGGTTATAAACTTTCGCTTTATCCTTAATTGAAATACTTTGCGAATATGCTGATGATGGATTTCTTATTACTTTTAATATATATTTATATAAAATTAATGTTAAAATATGAATTTTTTTCTTTTTGGTTTACAGAATTTTATAGAATATAGAAAAGTAATCTAGCAATTAATTTTAATATTAAAACTTTTTTTTTATTTACCCCCCATTTAGACAGGCTGTTTTCGAAGATTAAAATAAAGATTTTTTTTTAATGTATTTTCGTAAAAATCTTCGAAATAATTTTCGCTGTCCAGATTAAAATCTAGATTTTAGTTTCGATTAAAATCTTTTTCTTTTTGAAAATTATTTAAATTTTAATTTTAATTTTAAATTTATATATTGAATATTAAATAAAGCAAAAATATTTTTTTTTTATATTCCGTTTTTCATTTATTTATTTTTTTATCTCAAAAATTTCAATTTTTAAATTTTTTTTTTCAATTTTTTTTTTTTTTTGACAGAAAATAATTAAAATTTTAAGCAAGATTTTTAGTCCAGACTAAAATTAAGATTTTTTCGTTTTATACAAATTTTATACACACAGTCAAAAAAAATCTTGATTTTAATCTTCGAAAACATCCTGTGTAAATGGCAAGTTAAACAAAAAAAAAAATATTTAAAATGTTTCTGTAAAATTAAATCTCCAGATTTTAAAAATGTAATTGTTTTGACATTTATCTGCAGACTCTGTTATAGTAGATTACAACACATGTTAAAAAAATTTGTTATTACAACGAGTTGTGTATTTACACAAAAACACATAACACGAGTCAATACTGACAAGTGTCTATGTGTTTTTGTGTATATACACAACGATTTATTTTATTATATACACAACGATTTATTTTATTAACATGTTTTGTATACTGCTTTAATGTGCATGTGGAGGTAGTTGCTATCAGGCCCGCCGCGTGCAAGTGAGCCGCCCTTGTGCAATTTTAAAAATATCCGCACTTTCAACTGAGTCAAAAATATTTAAAGAAAATGAAATTTTGTAAATTATTATTTAACATAATTTTATTGCATTTTTATACTAATTCTAATTAAATAAAAAAATTACAAAATTTTCGCCCGTCTGGGTTTTAAAGCAATAAAAGCTTCTATTAAACGAACGCATATCTAAAGTGTCCATAATAGAGCCTTCTATAGATATTACAGATAACCCTACCAAACGTTTTGTTGTGATGTTGTGGATCTTAAATAATTTTTAATTAATTTTGGTTTCTAAAAGCTTCTTTCTCCTGAAGCCACTGATACTGGTAGTGTAAGATAAAATACAAAAACAGTTTAAAATTTCGCTCGAAAATAAAGCCTAAGCCTTCAAAAAAAAAAAGCGATTTTTTTGAATATGAACTTTCAAAATATCATCAAAACAAGAAATACCTAACTATATATTTTTATCTTTAATACGGAGAAAAATGATTTGTAAGTTTTTGACCGTTAAAATCAAGACTTTGTTTGAAATTTTTTTTAGAGGTCTTTAATTTTATTTTTTCATGCGTAATAAATAGAAATTCTTCCGCCCCTTGGCTTGCCGCCCTTGTGCGGCGCACAACCTGCCCACCGCTACGTGGCGGCCCTGTGCTATCAATACATTTACAATGCAAGATATAAACAAAAGTTCAAAATGAAATAAAATTTAATTAATACGGAAGTGTGTAGATAAAATTTTCTTAAATAAATTTGTTTCTCGAAATGATTTCAAACCGGATGATTTAAGATCAGCTAATTCCTAAAATATTAAAAAAAAAATTAGTAATTTTACCAAAAAAAAATTATTCATTTTCTTTTTTGCGAAAAAAAAAAACCGAATAATTTTTTTTTGGAAAAATTACTAATTTCTTTTTTATTATTTTAGGAATTAGATGATCTTATTAAATTTTATTTAATTTTATAATAATATTTTTTTATAATTAAAAATAAAATTAAATAATTAAAATTATAATAATTATATTTTATATTTACAATCAATTTTACCTTATCTCCTTGTTGCTGCCATTTTCCTAGTTTGACAAAAGAAAAATAAAATCTTACTTGACAGTTGAGAATTGAAATCAAACTTTCTTTATAATGACAGACAATAAATAATTTTTTTCAATACTTACAAGGTTACCATTGTTCTATTCTTATTCAAGGTTACCATTGTTCTATTTTTTTTTTCGTTTCTTCTTTGGATAAGTTATATCCGTTTTAATTATGTCACTAAACTTTTTGCGGTTAAAAAATATTTTAGAATTTTTAAATGTTTTTCTCTAAGTAGTCGCTGGTTTTTAATTTTTTTTTTAATTTTTCTAAGCCATTTTTTTCCCATAAATTTTCAATTGGATTGAGATCAGGAGAGTTCGCAGGCCAAGGAAGAACTCTAACCTTATGATCCAAAAACCACGCTTTGACTATTTTTGACGTATGTTTTGGATCATTGTCTTGCTGGAATATCCAAAGGATGGGCATTTCTTACTCTGCAAAGGGTAGCATAACGTTTTGTAAAATTTCTTTATACACAAATCTATCCATAATTCCTTCAATTTTATATAAAGGCCCTATTCCGTTGCCTGAGAAGCAACCCCACACCATTAAACTACCACCTCCGTGTTTAACTATTTTATGATAATTATTATGCGAAGAGACGAGTAAATAAAACACGTCGCTTCACTTTGACTTAACATTTATTTCTGCTCTCTCATATGCTACAGCTTACTATTTATAATGTTACATACAATAGCTGAATATGTCATTGAGTACTACAGCTAACTTAATGTATAACTCCATATACTAAAATGTTATATAGTATACCTTATAAAATAGGTGAGGCCTGACACCTCCCCTCTTAGAAAGTGAAATTTATTAGACTCACTTGAAATTATTACGTTAATTATACTATTTACTTGAAAATTATAAATGTGAGTTTAATAAATTTGACTTCATTTAATATAATTACTTAAATTTTCTATTTGATTTCTAATGTACATGATTTTATAGTGTTTAATTTACATTAACTTTATCGAATAATGATTTAATTTTATTATTTTATTCCAATTAAAATTTAAAATGATTGAGTTATATATTTTGTTAGCAATTACAGTACCACTCAGCCGTTTTTTTTTTTTTTTTAAATTCATATTTACTTTTATATTGATATCTTATTTTCTAAATTTTAAAAATATGTTTTCTATATTAATGATTCTTTCTAATTTTTTATTTTGTAATATTTGATTTGTGTTTTAGAATACTTTATAGTATATTTGTTTTCAACCTTTTAATTAGTGTACTTCTACTTTTAACAAAAATTTTCTCTTTATAATGATTCTTTTTAATTTTTATTTTGTAATATTTGATTTGTATTTTACAATATTTTATAGTATGTTTGTTTTCAACATTTTAATTAGTGTGCCTACTTCACTATTCTATTTTTATGTACAATGAATTCAGTGTTTGCATCTTTTCTTAGTGTGACATTAACATTGTCAATATTCTTAATTATGTAAGGTCCTGAATATACTGGGTCCAACTTGCGTCGGTTTTCTTTGCGTAATACAATTTTTTCATTAACTTTAAAATTATGCGTTTTACCTTTTTGATCGTAATATTTCTTTGATTTTTCTTTGGCCATTTCTAAAAATTCTCTAACTATTTTATGATTTGACTGTAAACGGAATTTAATTTCTTTTACGTAGCTATCGAAGTTATATAATGGATTGACTTTATTATCTAACAAGAATTCATGAATATTTGGTTCCTTTGTAGGTATTCATTGAACACTCTGTGGTTATGGTTTACGTTCTATAGAGCCTACTGTTTCGTGATGGTATGGGGTTGATTTTACGTGATTTATGTTTAACAGATTAAAAAGTTCAGAAGTGATACAATTTACGTACTCTTTACCGCAATCCGAAAGGATTTTTCGCATTGGGCCATATATAAGAATGAAATGTTCA
Source organism: Hybos culiciformis (assembly GCA_964007475.1). Lineage (NCBI taxonomy): Eukaryota > Metazoa > Arthropoda > Insecta > Diptera > Hybotidae > Hybos > Hybos culiciformis. The sequence goes on along the minus strand of CAXFZM010000548.1, from coordinate 41,558 downwards.
AATATTGCACGTGCAATTGTGTTAGCTTCTTTATTTTTAACTGGTATTGTTATTAGATATTTGGTTAAATTGCAAATTAAAGTAACACCGTATTGCCGTTTGCTGTTTTTTAGAAAGGACCTATCGTGTCTATTACTACTACATCGAACTGTTTTTCCGGTGTATTTGTTATCATTAGTGGTTCTTTATTTTTATTTTTAAATTTATTTTTCTGACACTGTTCACAATTAATAATATATTTCACTACGTCTTGTCGCATATGTTTCCAATAAAAGTTAGAGCGTAATTTGGCATACATCCGTTTCTGGCCTGTATGTCCTCCAAAGATAGGATCATTATGATATATGTTTAAAATTTTTTCTCTTTCTAATTTATTATTAATTTCTCGTGGTATGTATACAATAAAAATGTTTAATTTAGATAAGGTTTTGTTGCCGATTTCTTTAAATTTTTCTATATTTATTAGATTAAAAATACTATCATTATTATTTATTTGTACTTTTTCAATATTCTTTTTAACTAAATCTTTTTCTAATTTCCTAAAGAACAATTCTAATATTGTCTCTGGATTATTTAAATTACCTTCTACTAATGACGCTCGAGTCAATGAGTCATTAAGGTTCTATTTTTCTATTCTTGTTAAAATTTTTCTACTTTTATAAACTTCGAATTTATCGGTCATATTAAAAATTAATTGAGGGGTTTTAAAATTATTTTTTCCGTCTAATACTTTTATATTTGATTCTAACTTTTTTGAACTTTCTTTATTACTAACATTGTCAATGATTTTTGATTTGTTCTTTGCCATCGATCTCATTATAGCAAGAACTTTTTCATTTTGATTTAGTAAAAGTTTGAGCTCATCACTCGTTATTCTTGATAGCGCGTCCGCTACAACGTTTGATTTGCTCTTAATGTATTCTGTAGTGAAATTATACTCTTCAAGGTCCAGCCTCATCCGAATTAATTTCGACGAAGGATTTTTAAGTGAGAACAGATATATTAATGGTTTGTGATCAGATTGAAAATAATGTATGATAATAACGAATTGTCGCAACTATGAAGTGTTAAAAAAAAAAAATTTTCAAAAAAAAATTTTTCAAACATTTTTTTTTTTTTTTTTGCATTGTAGCTAATGAACGAGATCGTTGTTAATATGTGAGATACCAAAATCTACAGAAAAATGTTTAAATTTGCCGATAATAAAATAGATCAATCATAATTTAAGAAAAACTAGCTTCGATGTTAACTATGTATGTATATTTAGCAATTATTATTTTTTCAACAAAATTTTTTTTCGCATTGTACGAACTTTTCGTATGTTTGACGAATCTCAAATAAGTTTAATAAATATTCAAGACCTTATAAAAAATTTTCAAAATTATTGTAAATTCATAAAATTTACTATGTTATATCATAATTATCAAAATTTATAATCCTTTTTTTTTTCAAAATTATTGTAAATTCATTAAAATTTACGATATTATATAATATATATAATTGTTATAATATTAATATATTATTAAATTTGTTTTATAGAAACAGTATAAAGTAGTATAGTAAGGAATTGTAGTAATATTACTTTATATTAATATACTTAAATTTAATAAAATATGCGATGTAATATAAGGAAGTATATCAACATAAAGTAGCATACCAAATGTATTACAAAACAAAATAATAAAATTTTAAATTTTAAAAAATTTAAAAGTTGAAAAAAATTTAATAATTATTGACTTTCTGACCTTGATGAACATTCGAGAATGATGTTATTTACTTGATGTTGCTAGTGTATTTTGATGTTGTGTTAATTTCTATCTATGATGATTTTACATTATGCCTTGGACAAACTGAACTCGAAAAACATGTTCTTGAGCACAAAAACATGTTATTAAAATCGACCGAACAGAATACCTTTAATGTGTTTCACAAAACAGATAAATATCTGTTTTTTTTTCAAGTTTAAAAACAAAAGTAAACAATACAATATACCTACAAATTCAATTCAAATTCAAAATAAAAAACAATAACAAACTTTTTTTTTCATTTGTTTACAAATAAATACAACATAAAATTGTCAAAGTCAACGTCAAAAATGATACCCCAGTGAACATTAATGGCTTCCACATATTGCCTCACGAAATATTTGTAAAAATTATTCAACCCATCCTTTAATAACAACATGTTTTCGCAAGAACATGTTCTTGTTCTTGTTTTTATTACTATGGGAAAACTACTTCAAAAACATAAAATTAACATGTTCTTGATCAAGAACATGTTAATCGTGTCAGTTTGTCCAAGGCATTAAGGCAGTTGTTGTTATTTACTGATGTTGTTTACTGTTGTTGTTTACTGTTATTGTGTACTGTTGCTGCTTACTGTTGCTTTTAAAATTTATGTTTTGTTAAATGTTGTTGCTGACTACTGTTGTGAGTAATTACTGTTATGGGTCTTTGTTTATAATTTCTTGTTTTACTTTGTGCCTAAAAATCGTAAAAAAAAATTTCAATTAGAAAGATAATAAAAAAATTATTTTATTTTTTATTATTTTTCTCTTCTTTTTTTTTTTTTGTTTAAAGTTTTCGAATTCTGATTTATGCACTTATAGTTAGCAACCTGACATTTTTTTTCATTTTTTCAAGTTAATCGTTAGACTTTCATTTTAAATTTATTTTATAGGCTGATATTTGACCTAAGTTTTTGCATTTCAGATTTAAAAAAAAAAAAAATTTTTTTGGGAGATATGACGATTCTTGTGGCAGAAGGCTTGGAAAATTTTGAAACTTCAAACTATCATCTCTCTATTGTTAAATTTACAAGAATATTTTCAGATATCATTTTAAGTAGGTATTCGTGCGGGCTTTCTTTGCAGGTGCTGGCAACTGGGTGTTGCCAGTTTAACCCATAGAGAAACTCTAAAAACACTGAAAAAAACAAAAAAGACCACTTTAAAAAGCCGCTTTCGCAGGTTGAATTTTTTTAATGTTTTAGAAGATAATTCACTTCTTAGAATTTCCCCATACAAAAAAATGACCATTTTTAGCCATTTTCAAAAAAGTTGTACTCCATGATCTTACGTACGATATGTTTCAAACTTCGCAGTCAATACATATTTATACCTTTCCAAAGCCGCTTTCGCAGGTGAAATCGGTCCAGTACTTTCGGATTAGCGGCATTTTATATAAAACCAGTTTTGAAGTTTTTTGGTTCGATTTTTGCTCAGTTTTAGTGTTGTTTTTACTGTATATATTTTCGAGAACAGTTTCAAAAAGACTCCCCTTCCATTTCACTTTCATAGACATTGTCATATAAGCTTTGAAATTCTTTTTTTTAATGTTCCTTCCACATCAATTTCATTTTCTTTCAAATTTTCTTTTCCAAACTTATAACCTAAACTTTTTGCGATTGTAATTTGTTTTTTCAGTATTTAATCCTATCTGATTTAAGAATAATTTCTGAAAGCGATATAGCAAGTTCCATAAAATCGAGTATCTCCGAACAGGGCTGGACTGGGAAATTCAAATTTTCTTTGTAAAAAAATTTTCTCACGATTAAAAAAAAAATTAAAAGAAAATATTATAATTTTAGACAACAGATTTAGTACCGCCCACCCGGAAACTCCTTCTAGCTTGTTAGGCCAGTCCAGCTCTGTCCCCGAATCATTCAAAATCTCACTCACGAGTTGTTTTGAGTCGCTTTTACGTTTTTTAGTAGTAGATAATTGTTTTAAATTATTCGAACGTTTTATCCGTTCATTCACGTTCCAACATGCATTTCCTAAAAACATGTCCTCATAAATTTTGGTTTTTCAGTCATTTTTGTTATGGATTCGTTCTTTAAAATTGAGTTTTTGAATAATAACGGACATTTTTTTTTTCGTAATTTTTTTAATTTGGCATACCTCTTTTATTTATTATTCGTTTCTTAAAAATTTTTATTTGTTGGAAAGGTCTTGAAACGGTCTTTTTTTGATTTCATTTCTGTAGTACAAATGTTGCCCAAAAGGTGGAGTAATTTTAGTTTAATACACAAAATTGGTTAAAACACCATCTATACAATATTTTCAGGAACTAAAACTTTCTAAAAAAATGAAGGTAAACTCCTCCTGAATCAAAGTCTAGAACATCATGAAAGGCTATTTCGAAATTTTCATACTCAAAAATGCTTAATTTCAAAGTAACCAAAAAGTAATGTAAAACCAAAAAAAAACAAAAATGGCGGCAAACTTGTTGAACAAACATAATTTCTAATACCACTTTCTACCACTTTCAAGAATAAAAATCCAATTTTTGCAAAAAAAGCGTTTTTGTCAGGTTGCTACGTTATAGTTTTTTTTTTTTCTTCTTTTTTTTTCAGAATTATTTTTCATAAATTTTTCTTTTTTTTTTTTTTATTATTATTTTTTCCAATTTTTAATTAATTTTTTTTATTTAAAATTATTTGTAATTGTTCATTTTCTTTTTTTTTCAGGTTTCTGATGTATCAGATTTTTTTTTTCTTTCTTTTTTTTGAATGTATTTTAATCGTTTACGTGAATTTTTACCACACTCTTATAGGAAGTTAATTCAATGTTATTATATTTTCTTAGTTTTTCAATTGTATGATTTTTTTTTCTTTTTTAGATTTCTTAGTTTTCTTTTTCGAAGTTGTGACATTAAATTGACTTATAGGAAGTTAATTCAATGTCATTATATTTTCTTAATTTTAGACAATTGAAAATTTAAGAGAATATAATGACATTAAATTAACTTCCTATAAGTCAATTCAATGTCACAACTTCGAAAAAGAAAACTAAGAAATCTAAGAAATAGATTAAGGTATAAGTATTTTGCTTATTTAATTTTTCATTAATTTTCCAGGTTTTTCCACCACACAATTTTAAGTTCAAATAGGTAAACTTAATTAATTTTTTTTTTCTTCAAATTCAATGATCTGTCATAATTGTTTTATTATTTTTTTTTTTTTACACACAATTTTATTTTTTTTTTTATAAAAATTTAATATTTAATTTTTTCCATTTAATTTTCTTTTTTTAAATTATTTGCAAAAATTATTTTATTTTTATTTTTTCAGGCTGGTAAGTTTTCAGGTAAGTAAATTTACAATTTTTATGAAGTTTAATTTTATACCTTGTTCGCATTTCAACATTTATCCGGATAAATAAGTGGAAATTTCCACTTTCTGAAACTACCGTTCGACTTGAGAAGTGGAAAAAATTTGACTGTTTTAAAAAAAATTTAAATGAATTTATTTTTTTTTGTTATGAATTTTCAAAAATCTGAAGTTCAAAAATAATTTTAAAATTAAATTTCACTTTTTTTGATATTTTGACACAAAATAAACGGTGCCAACCGTACCAAATCTATCAAAAAGTAGTTAAAAGGAACTAGCTAAGTGGAAAAATAACTGGAAATTAAAATATCCGGAAAAAATTTTTGTATGATAATATCCACAAAGTTTCCGGCAAAATCGAAATATCCGGAAAAATATTGAAGAGCGAACAAGACTTTTTTCTCCCTTATTGATCCGTAAAATTTTTATTTTCGCTTTTATTCTAAAATTTTTTTTTTGAAATTTTTCAAATTTATTCACGACTTTAACTTTTTTTCACTTTTTTTTTTTAAACAAAATTATTTTGTTTTATTTTTTTTTGTAAATTACTTTAACAGACTGTCACGGTCGCCATGTTATGCGAAGAGACGAGTAAATAAAACAAGTCGCTTCACTTTGACTTAACATTTATTTCTGCTCTCTCATATGCTACAGCTTACTATTTATAATGTTACATACAATAGCTGAATATGTCATTGAGTACTACAGCTAACTTAATGTATAACTACCATATACTAAAGTGTTATATAGTATACCTTATAAAATAGGTGAGGGCTGACATAATATTTGGGATCTAAACGTTTTCCTATTGGACGCTTTACTCTTTTTATACCATCGGAATGAATCAAATTAAACTTCGATTCGTCGCTAAAGAGTACTGTCCTCCGTTTCATCAAGTTCTAGGTTGAATGATCTTTTGCAAAAGCCAGGGGGGTTTTTATGAAATACGAAAGAAATTTTCGTTCGTAAATCATGTACGTTACGAACGTAAGAAATTTTTCAATTATGAATTACGTTCGTAAGAAAAAACATATTTTTAAAATGGTAACCCTAAATTTGATTTTTTTAATCACTGTATGGTTATTTGTCATTTTATAGTTTTTGATTAAAGTCAAAATTTTAAATAAACAAAAAAAACAATAATTTGTTATTGTTTGAATTTAAATTTAAATTGTAAAGAAGTTATTTTACGATAAATTTTAAATAAGTGTAAAACAATTATAATAAATAATAGATTAAAAATGTTTAACAGTTTTGAACATTACTACAGTAGCAGAAGCGATGATAATTGCATTCCTGTTTGCTATAATCCGGAGGCAATTAAGGGATAACTCAAATCCATTAGCTTTAGCGGAAAAAAGTGAGTAAAATAACAAATATATCAAAATAAGTAACCTACCTACCTGCTTCAGAAATTCTCAAATTTTTAAGGTCTATTTTCGTGAACAAAAGATATTTTTATAATTTTAAATATTATTTTATTTTAGTTTTCAACAATTATTCAGATTATCTAAAGAAGCCTTCAAATATGTCCTTGACCAAATTGGTAACCACTACAAGCCCTCTCAGATGTCAAATTCTATTCCAAATTTATTGAAGTTAGCAACAGCAATTAGGTTTTTTGCTGAGGGTTCGTACCAAAAAGTTGTTGGGCAGCATTACCTTGTTGGAATGGCTCAGCCTACTGTTTTAGTAGTAATAAAAGAAACCATAAATATAATGGAAAGAATATTATGTCCGAAATCCATTTCGCTAAACTTATCAGATGCTCAGAAACTTAAAAATAAACGATTTTTTTATGAAAAATATGGATTTCCAGGCGTAATAGGGTTTATCGATGGATCACATATAAACATAATATCTCCAAATAATAACGAACATTTATTTTATAACCGAAAGGGGAAGCATAGTCTTAATGCGATGATTGTGGGTTTTATTTTGCTTTTTGTTTTAATTCTTTTTATGATAAATACGATTTATTACAGGTATGGGATTGTGATATCAAAATTAGGTGTTTCGATGCTACATATGGTGGTGCTTCTCATGATTCCTTTATATGGAGTTTAAGTGAAAGAAAACATTTGATACAATGTTGGAGAAAAAGGGGATAAACATAGCTGGATCCTTGGTATAGGAAAAAAATTGGATAAATTAATATTTTTTTGTACATTTTTAATAAATTCAAACTTTATTATTATTTTAGGTGATTCTGGCTATCCTCTAGAGCCGTGGTTAATGACGCCTTATAGATCCTCATTGGAAGGGACTCCTGAAGCAAATTCTAATTATATTCCTTCGAGGTGTAGGAATATTGCCGAAAGAGGAAATGGAATTTTAAAAGGTAGAAATGTGTGTGCGGCTTTGCATAATGTGTGCATGGATTTCAAAGTCGATTACTCTCAATATCCCGCTTTACCCAGTAATCTTACCTGAAATAAATGACATCGACCTTAGGCTAATAGCATCTAATACCAGAGATGAAATAAAAAATAGGTTAAGCAACATGTAATTAAAAAAAAACAATATTTTATATTACTTATTTATTGAACATAATAAAAAAAAAAGATTTAAATTAAAAATTAAATCCATATAAAGTGAGTTTTTAAATTTGCCTCAGCTGAGTTGAGTGCCTCAGTCTTTAAAAGAACATAAGATTTGAAAAAAAAAAATAACATTTCATGTATACATAAGAACGTAAGTAAATAGGTGAGTGTATTTACTTATAAAAAAAACTTGTAATTTCAAATGATTTGTGCTAGAATTTTCAGTCTTAATTAGTCAGTCTAATTTCAAGCTCTCTGGTTTTAAGCTCCAACAATTGTGCTTTAAGCATTGTTCGCGCCTTGGAGTCAGCTAGCTTTTCTTTTTTAAGCATTTCTGCTTGAATAATCAGACTTTTTTTCTTTAATTTATTGGAATATCTTAATTCACTTAGACATTTTTTGGTCAAATTTTGAAGCTTATCAGAAATATTTTTTGAAAATTCCTTCTGAACATTTAATTGCGCCGCCAATAACTTTTCCCTCGGTTTTGTAAATTTAGATTTTTTTCTAGAGCTGCCTATTGTTATTGGTTCGCTGTATGTGATTTCATCCATATCCATTTGTTGTTGGTCCGGTACGTTAAGAAAGATTTCCCGATTATTTTGGTCATCAGTGGGATCGTTTTCACCTAAAATATTTCCTAATTCGAATTCTGTGAATTGATCTATTGAATTCCGTCTCGGCTCTTCAGAATTATTGCCAAATTTTTTGCTGCTAGGAATTCCTTCTACAGATTCGTTTAAATTTAATTAATTTATCACAGTTTCTTCTATAGGCAAAAAATTTTTCTGTCTGTTGGGACCACCACCAGTTCCAGTTAAATTTAATTTGTTTGATTTCAATTTTCTTTTTATATTGAACTTATAATCAGCCCATGTCTAAAATAAAATTTTACTTTATGAAAGAATGAATTGAAAAGGATGTAACGTATTTTTTTAAATTTATGTTTCAGGCATATCTTTTAATTTATGTTTTTTTTATTACTTTTACAATTGTTACTGGATTTCCAGTAAGATGTAGAATATATGAAGATATACACAATAAGTTACGTTGGGCTGAACATTTTTAGGTTACCTTTTTCCATTCCGTATAATTTCTTAAAGGTGGTCCAACTGCGTTCAAATCTTTTGTTAATTTTTGCCACAATTGTATTCCTCTCTGCTTATACTCCGGTCCCTTAATCAAATTTTTAGATAGGTCGGAATGTATCTCCATGAATTCTACCATCAATTCGAACTGCCTTGAATTTGTGGTTTTAGACATTTCTTATTTAATTTAGTTTATTTAGGAGGAAAGGTACAAATTTTCTTTTTTACTTTTTAACTTCCAAATATCTTTTTTAAAATTTTAATTTTTTTTGCACTGACGACCTAATGATTACAGTTTTTAGTTAATAAATTTTTTTATTAATAATTATTAATAATTTTTATTAGTAATTATGAAAAGAGAAAACATAAAAGACCTTCTAGATTTAATTAACAATCAAGCAAGCACCATCAATTTCACAATAGAAAAAGAAAAAGATAAAGTTTTACCTTTTTTAGATGTATGTCTAACTAGAAATAAAAATAAGATCGAAATTTCAGTATATAGAAAAGAAACTAACACAGATAGATATATTACAGCTGATTCGAATACATCACATCAACACAAAATGACAGCTTTCAACAGTATGGTATACCGTCTTTGCAGACTTCCACTTAACATTAAAAATTATATGACGGAACTAAATAACATAAAAAGAATAGCTAAAATAAATGGGTATAATGAACAAAAAATCAATGAGTTAGTTAATAAACATACCAAAAAAATTCGACTAAAATCCCAAACAACACTTACACCAATATTAGATGAAACTAACAAAAAAAGATATAAATTCACCTATAACGGTAAAAATTCACATAAAATTAACAACATATTAAAAGACTACAACATCGAATGCGTGTACAATAGCCAAAACAAATTAAAAGATCTATTAGGTAATGCTAAAACAAAAAAAGACGATAAAGAAAAATCTGGCATATATCTTTTAGAATGCAAACAAAAAGATCTACTGAAAAAAGATTCAAAGAACATCGCGCAGCATTCATTAATAATCACCCTGAAAAATCAGCCACGGCCAAACACCTGATAGATAATAATCATAATATAAGTACGACAACAAAATTATTAAAAACAATTAATGTTTCCGCACAACTTGATGCGTATGAAAGTTTATTTATTCATAAGTATAGAGAGGTCAGTAACCTTGTAAACACAGATAATGGACCTATAAATTCTTGTCTTTTCTATTTATAAGGAAATAATTTATTTATCAATTATCAATTTTTAATTTATAAACCGACACTCTAGAAAATCTATAGTGTTGGTCGTAATTTTACGTCGATTATCATGGTAATTTTTGATGTAATATTACCCTCGTTATTTAAGATTCAACTGATAAAGGCGTAAAAAAAATAAAAATCACAAAAAATAGTAAAATTGTACAACTTGTGTATTTTTTACATTAAAAATAAGGATAAATTTATTCGTTTTTGCTTAAAAATATGCACTGCTTGGTTTAAACTTAAAATTTTTGACTTAAAAATATAAGCTCCTTGGTGTAAGCTTACACTCCTTAGTTTAATTATCTGAAATCCCTGTTGTTAACTTACATCCTGTGGCTTAATAATATGTGCTCTAATAAATTTACATTATATGGTTTAAAAATATACACGCCGTTTTGTAAGCATACGCTTTGTTGCTTAACATTGTACACTCTTGGTCTAAATTTACTTCTGTGGTTTAATAATAAAAACTCTCTGGTGTAAACTTAAACTCTGTGGTTTAATACCGTTGTACTCTATGATGTAATGTATAGACCCTATGGTTTAATGTATAGACCCTCCAGTGTAAACTTAAACTCTGTAGTTTAATGTGTACACTCCAGGTGTAAATTTAAACTCTGGGATTTAAAAAAGTACATCAGAGTTGTAAGTTGTAAGCATATTGTAAATCGCCAACACTCCACACAGCAAATGTGTATACCAAATTTATATTTTCTATTTTATATGGTTATATATGGTTTTATATGGTTTATATGGTTTCAATACCGTGGCCTAGAGGTAGTGTTGGCTGACTGTAATGCTAAGGACGCAGGTTCGAATCCCGAAGACGGCATAAGAAAAATTCAATAAGAAGAAATTAGAAAAAAAATTAAATAATAAAAAAAATTAAAAAAAAAAAAATCTAAAAAGAAAATTCAAAAAAAAAAAAAAAAAATTCAAAAAAAAAAAAAAAAAATTTAATAAAAAAATTCAAAAAAAGAAAAAAAAAAAGAAATCCAAAAAATTTTTTATTTAATTTTTCTTATGCCGTCTTAATCCGCCAACGCTACCACTCAGCCACGGTATTAAAATTTAAAAATTTTTTACGTCTTTTTGGTATTACAACCTTTTGGCGTAATTTTTTATTTAATATTACGATTTTATGTTTAAATTTTCTCTATTGGAAGTAATTTTGCGTTAATTTCTCGTAAACTTTGATGTAAAATTATTCTTTTCTAGAGTAATTTCACGTTACACCAAAATTCGTAAATATTTTGTGTTACACATGCAGAGTAAATTTACCACGATTATCGATGGTAATAAATTGCCATCGATAATCGTAATAATTTTACATCAAAAACTTTCTAGAGTGTAGATATAACAGCTGTTTCTTCATGATAATTTTTTTTTTTTCTGACAGTACATTATGCATTTTTATTTTGCTTCATTTTATTTCGTTATTTTTATTATTTTTAATTTAGCCATAATTAGTGTTTCAGTAATTTCTTAAAATTGATTAGATTAACATTGATAAAAAGTTTCATAAAGTTTTTTAGAAAAAAATAAAATTTTTTAAATATTTTTAAAATTTAGAAGATTTAATGATTTTTAATGCGCAGGGCTTCGGTAAGTTGTATTTACATTCGCAAATTTAGCTCGGTAAATGGTCCATTACATGCATCAATACATATGCAATTATAGAGGAATGTAAATTGTATTTACATTTCCCTGTGATGTAAATTGTATTTACATTGCTGTATATTGTATTTACATTCTTCATTTTGAACTGCGTAATACTATAAACAAAAATAATATCACTCACACTCACAATATTTCAATACAGACAAATACCAAAAAAAAAAAAAAATTGCAAATGTATACCTCTCCCATGCATCATATCAATGTCAAACAAAGCTTAGTTTATAATGCTAAAAATCTATATTTTCCCTTTGAGCTAATCTATATTTTCCCTCTGAGCAAACAAAAAAAAAAAAAAAGAACCAATAAAAAAATACGCGGCTATTTTTTTTTTTCTAAAAAGCGGCCAGTCGATCAGTCGATGAATTTTCTTAACATGTGTTTCAATCTACTATTTTTAAAGGATCTTCGAACCTCTACTACTAAATTTTTAAACGAGTGTGGTTGGATTTTAGTACAAAAATTTAAACCACACTTCAAAAATTGCACTTATTTTTATTCAAAAAAACAAAATGAATAAAAATAGAACAATGGTAACCCTGAAAATATCTTTGTTGTCATTATAAAGTTTGCTGTGAATTGTCAAATGTCAAGTAAGAATTTTTTTTTTTCTTTTATCAACAAACGAGGAAAATGGCAGCAACAAGGAGATTATTTATTATAAATATAAATCATAATTATATAATTATTATTTGATTTTATTTTTAATTATATAAAAAAATAATTATAAAATTATTATTATTTTTTTTAATAATTAAAAATAAAATTAAATAAAATTTAAGAAGACCATTAGTTCCTAAAATAATAAAAAAAAAATTAGTAAATTTTCTAAATAAAAATTATTCGATTTTTTTTTTTGCAAAAAAGAAAATGAATAATTTTTTTTGGAAAAATTACTAATTTTTTTTTAATATTTTAGGAATTAGCTGATCTTAAATCATCCGGTTTGAAATCATTTCGAGAATTAAATTTACTTCCGTATTAATTAAATTTTATTTCATTGCTTCATTTTGAACTTTTTTGTTTATTTTTTTCATTGTAAATGTATTGTTTTCAACTCCCTCTCCCATGCACATTAAAGCAGTATACAATACATGTTAATCAAATTTGTTATACAGCTCGTTGTGTATACACACAAACACATAGACACTCGTCAATATTATATCACTCGACCTTCCGTCTCGTGATATAAACATGACTCGTGTCTATGTGTTTGTGTGTATACACAACTCGCAAGAATAACAAATTTTCTTAACATGTATTGTAATCTACTATAACAACTTTATATATAATAAAGAGAACAATTTTGGGTAAAATTATTTATAAGTTTTATAGAATATTTGTACTTGATTTTTGATTTGTGTTAAAAATTTTTAGTATATGGAAAATATGCTTGACAATGTGAACATGTTTTAGTTTAATTGATATTTGCTGCTGATGATATTTGGTAAACCAAATGAAACGCGTTCAAACTGTAATATAATTTTTTGAATAAAATTATTGTTTAGTAAAGTCTATAATGGTGTTTTAATTACTTTGATGTTATTTATTTAAATTTTTTTTATTTTAACGTAAGAAATAACGTCAACAATACACTAGACGTAAAAATTAACGAACGAAAGATTGAAAAATCGAATTTCATAATTACACGTTAATACGAAAAACGTAAAAAAAATTATGAAGGAACGGTAATATTAATAAAATAACGTTTAAGTTTTACTTTTGAATTTGATAATAAGAAAATAAATTCGAACGTAAATTTTACAATTTTTTTTTTAACGTATCGTATTTCATAATAACCCCCCAGTCTTGCTCTTCTTTGCTTTTCATTAATTAATGGTTTTTTTGTCGGTTTAAAACTTGGCAAACCAACATCTACCAAGCGTCTCTGAATCGTACGAGAGCTGATTTCTAATTTTAAGGAGCTCCTAATATCACGTGCGGATGCAAAAGGGTCTTTCTGGGACTGCCATTTTATCACACGAACTTGTTTTTCTTGGTCGCCCTGAACGAAATGCGGTTTTAACATTTCCTCTTTCAACATATCGTTTTATAACTCTGGAAATTACAGATTTATCAATATTTAATAGTTTACTTATGTTGATGTCCTTTATCATGCAATTCAATGTCCTCAGAATATACCTTACGATGCATCTTATCTTGGTTCAAACTTTTTTTTATTTTTATTAAATCGTTCACCGATTTGATATCACAAGCAAGGAAAGGAAGGATTAAGAAATTAATCAAATAATAATTTTTTGTTTATGGGGGTTTTTCCCAAAAAAAAAGTGCATTATGAATTTACGCATTAAAATAAGCTTCTTCACTTTCGCCATTGACAAAACTTATCATGCAACGCGTTAGTATTTTTGTATACACAATCACCCACAACTTTTCTATATATATGTTATTCCTAAGGTAAATAGATTTCAGAATAGAACAAGTATTATTTTTTGAAATTTTAGTTGCTTAACTTTTGTCCGATACTGTATATCCTGGCACTTCCTATAATTTTAAATGTAAAACAAAAACAAAAAACAGAAAATAAAATAAAATTTGTTGTTTTGAAAAATAATATTTTGGATGGAAATTTTTTATTTTATTTTTGTTTTGCTCATCCAATAACTAGTTAGCGATAAATTATAGAAAAATGCATTTTCAATTTATTATACAGGTTAAAAATATTATATTTCTATATCTGATAATTAAATTTTATTGTCTATTAAGTATCATTTCCTTTCATGGTTTTTTATTTTTCTAACCAATTTTTTTTTAGCGAGACATTTCTAAATTCTATTAAAAATTTATTGAATTTTCTATTTAACGAAATTCTATTTTTAAAGAAACTGTTTATTGTGTTTAACACGAAATAAAATCGTAGTATGTAGGTAGTTTTAAGTTTATTATATGTATACACAATATTCTGTATTTTATACTAATTATTTATATTCCTATTTTATTTTCAGGTGAGTAAATTATTGTTATTATGATGAAGTTACCTACCTGTGAACATTAACTATTATTAAACCGATCAAGTATCTGCTCAAGTGTATTTAAAAAATTTGTGGTTGGTAAGAATTCGAAAATAATTGTGTATACAAAAGAAATCACAACAAAATTGTATTATGAGCTTATAACGCTAATACATCATGTTTAAAAACTATGAACCTTTTAAGGAATTGAATTGAATAGTATATTGTAGTTGTTGAAAAGTTATTGTACTTAGGTATTCATTAATTCTTAATTAATAACAAAGTCATCAGAATTACAACATAGAAACTGCTTAATCTAAATCAACATCATATTTTTATCCGATTTTTTAAAACTAATAAAAAGATCTAATCGGACCGATTCATTTTGCAAAATTTATTTAAACCTAATGACAATCTATTAAATATAAGTGATCTATTAAATATAAGTGAATAATAAATTAACATTTATATTGTTTATGGTTAAACAAAATTTTCAATTCACAAATTTATTAGATAGTTATTTTAGAGCGCTTGAGGCAGAGGCAAGCGGTCTAAGGTGCTCCAGGTGCAGAGCACACTCTCTTAAAAAATACCTTATCAAAATAAAATTATAAAAAAAATTATAACTAGCTAGAGTTTTTAAATCAATATATTTTTTTTTTCAATACGTACTGGCAAACAAAAGTACTCTGAATATTTTCAAAAATCGCGTTAGTAAGTAAAAACTAAAAATTTACGATTATCGCACCGCAATTATAGTTATAACAAATTTTTTGGTGCTAATCAGGTGCTAGCACAACTTCCTTGAACAAAAGTAATAAAGCTTTTTATTTTTCATATAAAAAATTTCCAGCATTGCGCATGCGTAATCATTTTACACAAGCAAAATAACAAAAAATAAATACTTTTGTGTGCTACAAAATTTCTGCACCTCGAACATTATAAACAATTTATGATCCTACACAAAAAACTCTAGTGGAAAACTGTGAAGGTGTAAGCTTTTTATATTGTTTTGTGCTTTTGATGTTTTGCCGCTCAAGGGAATTTTTCTCTCTCTGAACATAAGAACTCTAGTGGAAAACTGTGAAGGTGTGTTTTGTTTTGTTTTGTTTTGTTTTGTGCTTTTGATGTTTTGCCGCTCAAGGGAATTTTTCTCTCTCTGAACATAAGAACTCTAGTGGAAAACTGTAAAGGTGGGTTGTTTTGTTTTGTGCTTTTGATGTTTTGCCGCTCAAGGGAATTTTTCTTCTCTGAACATAAGAATCGTAAGATTCTGAAAAGTAAGTGGTTGTAAGTGACAATAATGTTGTCTTTAAAAAAAAATGTCTATTGAAATGTTTTTTTTTATATTTAGTTTAATGCTTCTCAGGAAAATTTTGGAATAAAAATATTCTGAACGTAAAATATTCTAGTTGCGTTTGGTTGGTGTAATTAAATCTCAAAAATAATTACAGTAACAAAATGCATCTTGAATTTTTTTACACAGAATATTTTTTTTAAAAATTTTTTTGAGAAGAAGCACTATTGTGAAATTAAATTTAATTCAAAACATTATAAATTATAATTAACTACAATCTAGATTAATAAAAAAAATAAAATAAAATAAAAAAAAAATGGAACCATAGTCCCTCTACGTCCTCGTCAATAGTTCTGGGTCACTCCAAGAGTGGGACAACTCTGCACACCTTCAAATAAAAGTCACCGCACGCCACTGGCTTGAGGGATCTATTAAAATGTGTACCTAATACTAAATATTATTTTCATATAATAATAAATGACCTAAGAATATTATATTAAAATTTCATTAAATGTTTTTCAAATTTTTAGTTGTACTTGGAACTTTGATAATAACATTAATCTTATTGAATATCGAATTACATACAATAACTTCATAAAGATATTTACTATAACTATAGGTAGATATTATGTATTTGTCTTGTGAATAATTAAAGACTTATTAGAGCTGTTCTTTTTTCATGAACAATTTGCTGTTAGAATAATTTATAAAGAGTATATGGGTAATTTTCTCTAAACAGCGACTTTCAATCTCCTTCGCAAAAATAACTCATATAAGCTTGCATAAAAATTAAACGAATGCAACAATATTTCAATTGCATGTCATTTTGTCTAGCGCACTCGAAAAAAATTAATTTTTATAAATATGGACCACTTAGAATTTATAATTTATCTAAGAAATATCATTCCCCTGTGTGTTCCTAGCTCAAAAACTACACAAACTAGCTTCTAAAAGTGAATTTAAAAACAATATATTTTGAATACCTGGGATTGAAATTATTAATTACTGTCATATAAACCTAAAAAAATAACAATTGATGAAATACCATCATTTGTTTTTTCCGTAGATAACATTTAAAGTTGTCCCTGGGTTTTCTTGTCATTCCCCTGTCGTAAAGAAAAACTTAGTATATTATATATCTGGCAACACTTATATTAGCTAGTATAACCACCTGATGATCACTTGTGTTACCAGAGACCCCACCTTGAATTGTTTTGTTTTCAGAAACAACCATGGACCTGTAAGATTTGTGATTTCCTCTTGTATATTGGTAAGTATTTTAATTGACTGTCATTAACCTGTGCCTCTTATTGGCCTTAATATTGTACCAAATCATAAACTCAAAATTAAATATTGTTTTAATTGCGTTTCCAAGGTAACTTTAAAATTAGATCATTTTGGTAAGTATGTGGTTTTGGTAGTAGTCAAGGAAACCTTACCTTTTGTCATTCCCCTGTCGGCCATTCCCTTGTCATTTCCTTGGCAGGGGAATGACATGCTGTGACAGGGGAATGACATGCTCTGACAGGGGAATGACATGCTATGACAGGGGAATGACACGCTATGACAGGGGAATGACATCCTATGACAGGGGAATGACAGGAATTATTGAGTTTCACAATCTGTGAATATTTAACAGGGCTGCCAGATTGGGGATTTTTTTTTTTTAAATTGAGAAAATTTATCAATTTCCGGGGGCAAAAAAAAGTTAAAGAAACGTTTGGAGAATATGTGATTGTGATTCCCCTGTCTCTTGTTGTCATTCCCCTGTCTCTTCTTGTCATTCCCCTGTCTTCTATTGTCATTCCCCTGTATACCTTAAATTTTAAATTAATTTTTTCTTGAAACCGGTTTTGCTGACTGTATTTTATTGCTTAGAAATACTGTATAAATGCAATAAAAATAATTAAAAAAAAAAAAAAAAATTTTTTTGAAAAAATATTTTGAAATTGTGCAGTTTAGAGAAAATTACCCATATAAATTACATATAAATACAAATATGTACATATACAACATATATAGAATATATGCTAAAACAAAAAGTAAACTTCTTTTAACATATAGTTATGATCAAAAATATAAGGACAAGCTATTAAAAATTTAATATATTCTATGTGTGTAAAGGAAAAAAAAATTATTAATATTATTCTAACATTATAAGTGTTTTGTAACATATAAGAAATGACCGAACGCCACGAGAGTTTGATTGAAAGTAAACGTTTATTTCTATAATAAATTTATTGTACTATACAATTATTTTTATATTTACAATTAGAAATGCAAATTATTATGATGAGAGCAAACAAAAGAATTTATACAAAAAACATATGTTAAATTTCAGAATAAAATTCTTATCCTAAAAAGACCCTTAGTCTTCAAAAAAGTTAAAAGCAAATTCACAAATTTAACAAGTTTAAGCTACTTTAATTTTTTATTGTAAAAATATTTTTTTCTTTTGTTTTATGTTTGTGAACATTCCCCCAAGCAGGACTATAACTCAAACTCTGATGAATCAGCAGCATGGTGGGTGATGTTTGTTCGCTTCCATCTTGGTGGACTCAGTGGCTGGGTTAGTTTAGATGCCTTGCGAACTCGCATGAAGACTATATATGCTATTGTCAACATCACCACTCCCCAAAGTATGTATGTCATTGAGTAATGGTGGACATCATGTATGTTGAGTGTATCTATCATGTCAGCCCTCTTTAATGAGTTGATTTGTGCTTCCAATTCCTCTAATTGGCTACTATTAGTTGCCATCTGAATGACTGTATCTTCTGTAGTGACCTGAAACTTATAATGTAGATAAGAAAATTCGACTATTGGAACGATTTCTTTGTTAACCTTGCTAGAATATGACATCCTGGAGTTGAATGTCATTTCTTTGGTTTGCATCGTACATGATGGTTTAATTCGAACAATTCCAACCCCTGAGAGCTTTGCTACTTAAGCTTCCGTATTACAGATCACATTTATGGATTCTTGTTGTTGCAGGTAAAATATCCACGCAGGTAAAATATCCAGGTAAAATATCCACGCGCTCTGTTAATGTAGTTAGTTGATCCCAATAATTAGTTTGGTTGTAACGTTGAAATTTGCACGTTGAAATGTTTTGATAATGGTTAAAAGCCTCGTTTTCGCAATGTGTAGCCTCAGCGATGGTATGGACCATCCTTGTTGCATGTGTACGTGTCACCAATAACTAAGCACAGATGAAGTTCATATTTTGACACGAAGAAATATTGATCTCTTGTCAGTATTACTACAATAAACTCTGCTGTTAGGTCAATTATAGACATTTGCGTTTTATATTGAATCGGCACGCTAATCATATGGAAGGGTTGATATGATTTGTTTTGTACTAATGGTATTGTTATCTTGAAAATTATGAGCTCATTAGTAATTCGAGTTTTTATGGACAATAATTTGTAGATTTCACGATAGTCCTTAGCTGGTAATGTTAGTGTTGATGGTAAATTGGACATGATTTTTGTTATTTGGTTCTATTGGTGGTATAATATAGGGATTAACTGTCGCATGATGTATTTTAAGCACTGCATTCACCAAGGCATTTTGAATTTCTTGCAGATTTGACATGACCAGGTTCATACAAGCTAGCGCAGTCACACTTAACATTTTGGTGATCTCTTCCGTTTGAGTGTTTGAAGAAAGCACTTTACTATTTTTGTAGAATGAAAAAAAAGAGGTTGTTTATTTGATGGTTTAAAACGAACTGTCCAATTTATTTGGTACAATATTTATAAGTTGTACAAAAATTATAAGTAATATAAAAATTATAAGTAATATAAAACTACAATAAAAAAAATGAGAATTATGAATTGAAATATAATTAAATTGCAATATGCATCTTTGTCAAATTAAACTTAAGTAGGAAATTGTGAGAAAAAATAGAATTTGTCTGCACCTTTTGTATTGTTTGCATTTTCTTATCATAACATTAATTTTATTTCGTTGAAATTTACAATTTTAAGTCGTTTAAAGACTTAGAAATTTTTCATGTACTCATTTTGGTATGCTTGTTGAAATTCTCATTTTGATGACAAATGTTTGTGGTTGGTCAACAGTTCGAACTCGCAATGTTCATTGTCAACTGATTTGTGGAAGGTTGGTCCATCCCCTTTACATGAAAAAATATCACTGTTGACGTGGCATAACTTCAATTGCTGCCATGTTAAAAAGAAATATTGATCTCTCATTAGCGTCACTGCCATGAAATCTGCTGTTAACTTCATATAGTTGAGTGCCTTGCCATTTGGAATTGGAACGCTAATTAAATGAAAGAGTTGATAAGACTTATTCTCTATCAATGGTAGCTTTACATTGAAAATTATTAGACCTGTAATGATACGAGATTTTATTGAAATAAGATTATAAATTCCGCGGTAATCCTTTGCAGGCAAGGTTAATGTTGGCGGCAAGTTAGCTAAAATTATTGAAAGTTGTTCATTGAGCTGTGTGGATGGTAAAATGTAAGGATTGATTCTCGAATGATGTGTATCAAGAATTGTATCAATAAAAACATTCTTAATTTCTTCAAGAGTTGACATGACCAGTATCATATAAGTTGTTAATGATGTTATACTCTGAATTTTGGTGGCTTCTTCAGTTTCAGTCGACAATTTGATAGCCACATCTTTTAGTTGACCCTTTAATGCTGTAAATTGACTTGATATACCCCAAGAAGATGGTTTTCATTTTGACTGACTTTCAGTAATTGTTCTTCAATTTGATTCGCATATTCTGAGTCTAAAACTCCAAAAAAGTCCATGCGCGATTGACCCAATTATATCCATTGGTGAGCGTTTTGTTTTTGTGTGCCCATTTAAACTTTGTAAAAGCTCATCATTTTGCTTTATGTGTACAAACATGTGATTTAGTTGTGTGCTGATTGCGTTGCAGTAGTTGTTCAATGTTTTGACATGATTGCACATAAATGTGATATTTCCAAAATAATCCTGAATGCCCTTCAACTCTTGATTATAAATTGATAGATTTAAGAACACATGTAGATTCCATTCACTCGTGATTGTTTGTGCATGTCCGATATTTTTAAAGAATATTCCTGGTGATTCATTAAATTTAGTAATATTAAAAAATTTACTGCTTGATGACATTACTGGCATTATAAACAAACAAAGTACCGATGTAATCAAGGCTAAACAATTCAGCTTTCTGTTTTTTATTCTTAATTGGTTTCGGAGATGAACTGTCACTTGTTGTCTGTTAATTTTGATTTTGATCTACTTCATGATCTACAGGGAGTAAACTCAGCTTTGTAATGGGACGCTTGAATATTCCACCTTGTGTTTTTAGTGTAGCAACCCTTACATTATTGTCTGCCCCAGTGTGGACCTCAATTACACGAGCTAACGGCCATTTGGTAGGCGGAAGATTTTCACCTTGGATCAGAACTAAATGACCTGCTTTTAGATTTTTCTTCTGCAAATGCCATTTGGATCTTTGTTGTGAGGTGTGTAAATATTCTCGGGACCATTTTTGCCAAAAATGATGATGAAGCCTTTCAACCAATTTCCATCTTGTTATGCCAGTCACGTTCATATCGCCTTCATTTCTTTGTGGTATTGCAATCAATTGATCTCCTGTAAGAAAATGTCCCGGGGTTAATACATCAATGTCTGTTATTTCATCTGATAGTGGACATAAAGGACGAGAGTTTAAACATGATTCAATTTGGATTAACCCAGTTGTTAATTCTTCAAAAATGTTAAGGTAGTGTCCTTAAATGTACGACTCAAATGATGTTTCATTGATTTAACACCAGCTTCCCATAAACCTCCGAAATGCGGTGCTCTTGGCAGAATGAAATGCCATTGAATATGTGACTGATTTGAATGTTCAACTATCTTCGATTGGATTTCAGCGCAATAATCATCAAATCCCTTTTTCAAGATTTTCGTTGCTAGTACAAAGGTGGACGCATTACCTTCGAATCTTTTAAACGCAGATATAAACCCATTAGCTGTCAAATCTGAAACGACTTCAAGATGAATTGCCTTAGTAAATAAACAAATAAACAGCACTATATATCCTTTTAAACATTTATTACCTCTTCCTTTTGACATTCTTATTGATATTGGTCCGGCATAATCCAATCCAGTGTTACTAAATGGTTTCGATAATGCTGTCCTAGCTTTTGGGAGATCTGCCATAATTTGATCAAGTTTTATCTCTTTGAATCTAACGCAAACAACACATTTATGTAATTCGTTTTTAACAGTACTTTGACCCTTGATAATCCAATAACGTTGACGGATCTATGATATTGTTAAAGTTGTGCCGCCATGTAAGCAATCGTTATGGTATTTTCGCACAATCAAAGTAGTTAGATGACAATTGTGAGGTAGAATCATTGGATGCTTCATTTCATATTCCACATCAGAATTTTTTAATCGACGTTTTGACTCAGTAAAATGTTGTCACCATCAATGAAGGGATCAATTTGCTGTTAGATGGTAGCTGATTGTTATTCCTTAGCAATTTTATCTCATTTTTGAACTCTTGTTGAACCAGTCGTTTTTTCAGCTATTTCTTCATTGACTTGTTGCTGGATTTTTCTATAATTATTAACAAAATTTAATATATTAGTAAAATTTTTTACTAGTTTATTAAAATTTGAAAATCTATTGATAATATAATTTTCCGTAGTCATTGTATCAACTTCTGTTAAAAGAACCGTTTTGAATTCTTGACCTGGTGTGGTTTTTCGAATAATTTGGGTTGGCCATGCATCTTCCATCTGGCGAAGAAATTTTGGACCTTCCCACCACAAGGTGCAATCCTTTAAGTCATTCCTCGTGAAGCAAAATCCGCAGGATTTTCCTTCGATTTAACATGATGCCATTGTTGAGATTTTGATTCCCTTGTAATTTGCTTGATTCTATTGCTGACAAATATGTTGAGTTTTTCAGCCTTGTTGTGAATCCAAGATAATACTACTTCTGAATCAGACCAGAGAAATAACTTCGATGATTGAAAGTTACTACTTGTCTTTTTAATCAGGTTAGCAAGTAAAACTGCTGCACATAGCTCTAGCTTGGGTATTGTGAGCTTTGATTTGAGTGGAGCTACTCTTGTTTTAATTGCTAATATAAATGTTTCAGCTCTATCATTATCTTCAATTCTAGCAAAGATGACTGCTGCATAAGCCTTCGCTGAAGCATCGCAAAATCCGTGTAATTGAAGAGAAGATGTATTTGTTGTTGCTATCCATCTAGGTATTTCAATGTTCTCTAAAGTTGATAATTCATTTCTTAATTTCATCCATCTTTTTTGAATAGTGTCACGCAATTTCTCATCCCAATCAATTTTAGATAACCAAATATATATAAAATTTTGATATTAATAATTGTAGGTGACAACCATCCTATCAGATCAAAAATTTTGGACATTTCTGATAAAAAAAATTCTTTTCGTTGGATGCTCAGTTTGTGGCAACACAATTTTGTAAATAAACATATCTTTTGCCGGATTCCACTTGATTCCTAGCATTTTGAATGACTCTTCAGGCTGAAATGAAATAATATTATGAATAATAAAAGGTTGATAATAAAAGGTTGATGCTGTTACTAATTCATTTCCTCAAGTAAAATCCACCTTTCCCTAAAAGTTCTATTATTTCACGTTGCAACTGGAGCGCTTGATCTTCATCGTTG
The DNA here is from genome assembly GCA_964007475.1 of Hybos culiciformis. Classification (NCBI taxonomy): domain Eukaryota; kingdom Metazoa; phylum Arthropoda; class Insecta; order Diptera; family Hybotidae; genus Hybos; species Hybos culiciformis. Next base: position 17,936 of record CAXFZM010000548.1, on the reverse strand, counting down.
GCCCCTGAAATCAAATCGTCGACATAAAAGTCATTTAAAACCACTCTCGATGATTTCGTAATCTTTTGCAACTTTTCGTAATGTTCGCAGGCGCTGATTTAGTGCCGTGAGTTACAGTTGTTAAAAGATATTCCTTGACAGGATCCTTCATACTATCTCTCCATAAAATCCGTTGATAGTTGAGTTCATTTTCTGAAATTAAAATTTTACGGTACATCTTGCACACATCTGCGCAAAATGCAATTTTGTGTTTTCTCCATTTCAGAATTATCGATAATAAGTAATCTTGCAATGTTGGACCTGCTAATATTTTGTCGTTTAAGCTGACACCGCTGTCCGTTTTAGCTGACCCATCAAACACAACTCTCAACTTGGTGGTTATTTTATCTTCCCTTATCACCGCATTATGAGGTAAATAATATCCTTCATTATTTGTAATTTGTGGTGCTTCCCTTATATGACCTAAAGTTAGGTATTCCTTAATTAACTCCCCATAGGCATCATAAAGTTTAGGATCTTTCAAAAACTTCCTTTCCATACTAAGAAGCCTCGCGTAAGCCAATTTTCTTGAATTTCCTAGCTGAATCTTATTTTCCTCATCAAAGGGGATTTCAACAACATGTCATGCTTATCGTGCATGTATCAAAAGAAATACACATACATTTGTAGTTTGTAGTATTGTTTTATTAAAATAATATAAGATGTTTAACATCTGACTGTTATAGTCTACAACTGACCTAACTTAAAGTTAATACTAGGTTTATATATATAAATAGAGAGAGTGAGTGATATACTCAAAGAGAGCACTATTCGTCTGGAACTACGTGCAGTAAACAAGATAAAATTGTATGTTTAAAATGAAAGTTGACGTTGATTGTACCTAAACTTTTTATAGAATTTTGCGTTATTCCCAAAATGCTTATAATGTTATTTGAATTTAATTTATTTTTTAAGTTAAAATTTGAATCGATTGATGAGATTTTTATCAAAGAAATATCTGCCTGAGTATCGACTAGAAATGTTGAGCCTTGGAAATTTAATTTAGAATTTAAAATAATAAAATCAGAAAAATTTGGATTGACGTTAAAAATATTTTTTGAAATTACTTTAGATTTAGTAGTTGAATTTGGATAATAATTAGGAAAATTTTTATATTCTTTTGAATAATTTTTGTTTTGGTTAGAATTTGGTCTTAAATTAGAATTATAAAAAAATTTCGTTATATTCGAATTTGAATGTGAGTTAGTATTAAATTGTGAACTACGATTAATGTAATGTGTATTAAAATTAGCGTTATTATTTAATTTTGATGTAAACGCATTTGATCTTGTTACCCCTGGCCGTTTTGGGTGGCCTGGTCGTTTCCCGCATATCGTACATAATTATTTTGATTGAAATTTCCCACGATTATTGTTAAAATTACCTCGATTATTGTTAAAATTATTTCGATTATTATTAAAATTACCTCGATTATTATTATTTACGAATCGTTGATTTTGGTGTCTAAAATTTCCCCTATTATAGTTTCGTTATAGAACGTTATTATTGGAGCGATTTTTATAAGAGTTTCTAAACGAATTATTATTATTTTTTGTTCTAAATGACAGTACTTGTTTTTCTTGCTATTGTAAATCTATTTCTATTAAAAATTTTGAGACTACTTCTCTAGGATCTTTAAATTGGGTCGATGATAAAACAGCCTTGGTCAGATCGGATCTTGCATTATTTATGCACATTTCAACTGTTTTTTCAATACAAATTTCTTTAGCTTTTTGTGTTGGTATACCTTTTAACAGAAGTGAACGACGAAAAGCTTCAGCCAAAGTTGTGTTCTGTTATCGAATGGAGTGTACGCGTTTTAATCGTTTATTTTATTTCTTTATTAAATTTGTTTTTTGTTTGTTGTTTAAAAAAAAAAAAAAAAAATTTAAATTCTCTTTGTGCGAAATCTTGACCTTTTTTTTTGTGTTGCGTTAATAAAAATAATAATAATAAATATTAAAAAGGAAAAAATTATAATTAATAAAAAATTTCTAAAAATTAGTTCACACAAAATAGTGACCAATTTTATTCGAAAAAAATAAAATTAAAAATTAAACCTGACGCGGTTTTCAAGTCTTCCTGCATTTCCTATCCTTTTTTCCCGTGCACTTTTCTTCAATCGCTTGTCGTTGCCGTACTGGAGGTCAATAAGGTCTTAAAAACTGTTGACCGCCGGTTCGTTGTTCGTCAGCTGGGTAGTGGAATCAACTAGTTTCTTTATAATTTACACTTTTAATTGGGATGAGCAAAATATTTAGTATACAATTTTGTAACATCCGAGGTTTGGAAGCCTCTGCTAAGCCAAATGTTCATTTGGCCTCTGCTAAGCCAAATGTTCTGGCTTTACGTAAGACCCAAGTATTGGACAACGGAGACCCCAACCGTTTTTCAGTCCCCGGTTACGATCTTCACTCTGTATACGTCGCCCACAGAGGAGTCACTGTTTACATAAAGAATGACGTTGCTTGTTATCCCATTACAGATTTAAAATCAAGTCCCTTATTAAATTTTTTTGGGTTCAAATCAAGAACCAACAAACACGTCATCCATTTTTGCTTCACGTGATCACGTTGTCGAGTTTGACTTGCTGTCTGACTAAATTAATCAGATTCTGGCGAAAAACCCGGAGTCTGAAATTTTGTTTTTTTTTTATTTCAACATACACAACGTATCATGGCTCAGTTATTCTAATCGCAACAGTCCCGAAGGCAGATATGTAGAGTTTTTTTCAAGTCTTAATAATCTGATTCAAATTATTTCTGAACCCACCCACGTTCCAGATATAAACCATCAGGGTCATCATCTCTTGGATCTGTTTCTGGCATCGAATCCAGATAATTATAACGCTTCAATTAGTTCCCCCCTTGGAAACTCCGATCATTGTCCCGTTAGCACGTCCTTCTCTCTTGATGGCGGAGAGGGTTTATCTAACGCTCCTGGAAGACTGGTATGGACCTATTCTCAAGCTGATTGGGAAGGACTCGCCAGTTTTCTTGAGCGGATGGATCTGTCTCGTTGGTTCTGATGTTGACCTTTGCAGGGCTGTCATTACCGAAAGTATTCTGCTAGGAATGAAACTTTTCATTCCTCAGTGCAAAATAAAACGAATACTAAAAATCCGTGGTTCAATGACACCTCTGGAAAGGCCATAGCCGATCGTGAGTATAAACAAAACAATTCTTTAATTTCACTGAAGCACTGGCGCGAAGTCAGGAACAGATGCAGTAAGATTTGTTGTCAGCAGAAGGTTTTGTATACCCAGAGGAAGCGTCAAGAAATATTAAACCTTCCTAAAAATAGCAGAAGCTTTTGGAGCTTCACTAAAAGTGTAAAACAAAACTTTTGTTCGCCTTCATCTTTTCCTTCCCTTGCAGATGGTGACCGGATCATATCAGATTCGGTTGAGAAGGCTAATTTCTTTGCTAAACTTTTTAGTCAAAACTCAGCACTCGCAGCTTCAGCTCAAGATCCACCACCAGTAAACTCTTATTTTGGAAGAGTTTACTTTAGGCAACGTGCTGTTTTAAAAGCTCTAAAAAATCTGAATGTGAAAAAGTCAACTGGCCCTGATGGTATTCCGGCTGTGGTCCTAAAACATACTGCCTCCGTTCTAGCTAAACCTCTGCGCAACATTTTGTATCTTTTATATTCACCTGGCATTTACCCCACCAAGTGGAAAGTTGTGCATGTTCAGCCTATTCCAAAAAAAGGCGATAAATGCGATTCCTCTAACTACAGGCCCATTACGCTTACTTCTATTCTGGAATCCATTATTAACAATAGAGTCAAGAAATACATTGAATGTAACAAATTGGTAAGTGACCAGCAATATGGTTTTCGTACGAATAGATCGACTGGTGACCTAATGACATGTTTATTCCACAAACTCAACGCCAGTCTTCACAATTCCGGTGATTCTTGTGTTGTTGCTTTGGATATAGCTTTGATCGAGTCTGGCACCCAGCTTTGATTTCTAAAGTTAAATCAATGGGTCTAGGATCAGCCTTTGTCAATTGAATCAGCAACTTTTTGTCGAATTATTAAGGTCTTGTTTAATGAGTTCTACCGTTTCAGCTATAGATTCACGGGCTGTACCATCAAGCTTTGATAAAAGAAAAGTAGCTAATAAATTTTTTAAGTTTGGTGTCTCTGCTAATGTGTCTAACAAATTTATTGAATCGATGAAAGATTTAAGTGCTAGTGAATCACCACTATAATTTCTATTTATTTGTGAATTTGCTAAACGCAAAAAATCTACATTCGAAAAAGCCATTTTGTCAAGTGTATCGTCAAAGTTTTCTTCAGAACTATCTGATTCTATTATACTTTGTTCTATTTCGATTTGATTTATTTTAATCTGTTCTGTTTCGATTTGTTTGTTAATCTGTAGTAGAATACTTTTCGGTATTAAATCTGAACAATTTAATAGTTTGAAACTTTCTTGTAACTTATCGTAACAATACTGACAATCTTTAGCTAAAATTTGATGATGTTGTTCTTCGAATGTAATACAAGCTTGAAGAACTGTATGTACGTAGATATTATATGTTTCTTCAATATTTATTTTGATTGCTTGTAGTGTTTCTGAATTTGTTGGTTTAATTGCTTTCAGAATGCGTGTGTAAGCTTTACAAAAATTATCTTTAGCTGTTTGGATTTTGTTGCAAGCTTCATCCATAAAAAAAAATTGAAATTAAAAAGATTGAGGAATGGTGGTTACCTTTCATTTAAGTTCTCTAAAAATTTAAGGAGTGGTTACCCTATATTGAAGTTCCCTAAAAATTTGAGCAGTGGTTACCTTATATTGAAGTTCCCTAAAAATTTGAGGAGTGGTTACCTTATATTACAAAATGAGATCTGGATTATTGGAAATCAAGAAGTTATTCATACGTCAGAGAAAAACAAAGATGTCAAATAATTAAGCAAAATTATGTTAAACCATTTTTGAATTTGCATAATAAAATTAAATTAAATTTTGTAATAACATGTAATAAGAAATATTGTTATAGATTTATTTAAAAAAAATTTACGAAGAAAAAAAAATTTGAAGAAATCAATTCAAAGTAAATGATGTAATATTTATTTGTAAAATATTTATGTATAATAATCAGTTCGAAGTAATTGATGTAAATATTATTTATATAATATTTATATATAAGAAAATCATTTTTTTTTTTTTTTTTTTTATATAATATTTAATGTTTAATAATAAATTGTAGAATAGTATAGTATAATTTTTTATAAAAAAATATTTGAAACAGTGTACATCCAAATAAAATTTAAAAAGTTTGATTTAGAAATTAAAATTGAAAAATTTGATTTGAAAATTTGAATTGAAAAATTTGAAAATTATTTATTTCAATTTGAAAAAATTAGAAATTGTTTATGTAACAATTTGGATCTACATTGTTTCTTTTTAGTTTTATTTTATAATATTTATTTTAAAATTTTTTTTTTTTCTTGTATGTAAAATTCTTGTATGTAAAATATAAATAATTTATTAAATAAGTACCTACTTGTTGGTTATTTTTCTTATCTTTGTTGTTGCGACTGTTCTTACTGTTGTTCTTGTAATTGCTGTTGTGTTGCTATTGTTGTTTCGTTATGACGTTAAAGCTGATGTTAATGTTGTTTTTATTTATTTATTTGTTGTTTTATATAGGTAGTTCGAAAAGAATTATAGCATAATTCGATTCGATTCGTTTTTTGTAAATTCTTTATTCGCTTTATGCTGATGTATTTGTTGTTGTTAATTAAATTTTTTTTTGTTTTTTTTTTGTTTTATGTATTTATATTTGTTGTTTATATTTTATTAACACAAAATTTAGGATTTTATTAAAAAAAAATTTTATTTTATTTTTTAATGTCAAAAAAAAAAATTTTATTATTTTTTTTTGTATTAGAGATTAATAAATATTCACAATATTAATTTTTATTTTTTGTTTGTTTTCTCTCATAGTTCAATATTCATAAAATTATTATTTTTTTTTTTGTTTTCAAGTTCACAAAGGGAAAAAAAATATTTTTTTTGTTTATTTCAGTGGTTTTTTTTGTTTTAATTAAAAAATGTCTGCCATTGGCGAGAAAAAATTATTTAATTTTTATTTCTTTTTGTTTTTTTTTTTTTTTCTTCTTTTGTCCTCATTTTTCTTATGACTTTGAAAAAAAAAATCAAAGTTATTTGAATGTTATTGGAATTTATAAAATTTTCCAAAAATTTATTTTTTTTTTTTTTCCACAAAAAAATTTTGTATTCAATAATTTTCCATTTATTTATTTTTTTTCTAATAATCAGAATTATTTTTTTTTCAATTGTTTTGTTTCCACTTTTTTTTTGTGTCAAAAAAGAAATTTTCAACCATTTTTTTTTCTTAATTTTTCAATTAATTTAATTTTTTTTTTTCACCAAAATTTTTTTTTGAAATTTGTTTTTTCGAAATTATTATTTTAATAATAATTTTTTTTTTGAATTATTTTTATTTCAGTCCAAATTTTTATTTAATTGAAGTTTTAAATTTTCCAAACAATTTTTTTTTTCTTATCATTTTTTTTTCAACTAATTAGTAATTTTGTTTTCACTCTTATTTTTCTATTTCAATTCTTCCATTTTAGTTTTAAAATTAATTAAAAATTTTCTTTTTCATTTTAATTTAAGAGCCGTTTTACACATTCCTTTTTTCAGGACTTTTTACACTCCTTTTTTCAGGACTTTTTTTTTTCAATACTTTTACACAAAAGGCAAAAAAATGACACTTAGACATATTTTAATTTAAAAAAATATTTTCTTTTTGAAATTACTGTGAAATTAATAGATTGAAAATAAAACGAAAAAAAAAATTACTTTATTATTGAATTAAAATAAAATAACAGTCAAATAAATGACAAATATGTAAAACATATCAAAAAAATGAATGAAAAAAAAGTCAGGCAAGAAAATTTTCATGCCTGACGACTTTTTTTTTATCTCAACTTTTTGTATTAATTAAAAAGGGATGGAATATCAAGACAGAAAAAGTCCTGAAAAAAGGAGTGAAAAAAGTCCTGAAAAAAGGAATGTGTAGAACGGCTCTAATACTAAGTACTTAATTTAAAACTTAATACCCGAGAAATAAGAAAAATTTCTTAAAAAGAAATAATTTTTTTTTTCTTATTTTTCTTGTCACGGTCGCCATGTCATGCTTTTCGTGCATGTATCAAAAGAAATACACATACACTTGTAGTTTCTAGTGTTGTTTTATTAAAATAATATAAGATGTTTAACATCTGACTGTTCTACAACATCTACAACTGACCTAACTTAAACTTAATACTAGGTTTATATACATTGAAATAGAAGAGTGAGTGATATACTCAAAGAGAGCACTACAAACATACTGACCATTATCTGCTATTTTTGTTGTCTCATTATATTTCGCTTCACATTTTGCTGCTTCAGTTGAACTTTTTGATCGTTTTCAGTTAACTCTTCGTATTCCAAAATTTCTGCAAATCAAAATTAATTGAATTTGTTTCAGTATAAAAATATTTTACCTCATTAATAGTGTCATTTTTAATATATCCTGATAATATCCATCCTAATTCTGTTCTTTGAGCTGTTGGGGGGGGGGGGGGGGGTTTATGCACTTCCTTTAATCACTCCATCAAGAATATTTGTGACACAATATCCGCCCCAAGCAAAACATCAATCGAACCTGAATTCATATAATGAGGATCAGCAAGCAATATATTTGATAAGTTTTGATTACGGTGACACATATCATTTAGAATCGAAATTTTCGTAATTGAAGGCATTATTAAAGCTGTGGAAATATTAAATTTAGAATTAAACCAAGGATTTATTTCAATTTGAACACGATAGTTGGAAATTTTTCAATTTTTGTTACCAATACAACTAATTATGGTTTTAGACCTTGATCTTTTTTAATTTAACTGTTGAGGAGCATTCTCCGATATAAATGTCGACTGTGACCCTTGGTCCAGCAGTGCTCTGAATTCTATACAACTTCCATTTGAAGACCTAATTCTTATTTGCGCAGTGGTAAAAGTATAATGTTAGAACTTTTTGTATAAAAATTTTTTGTTTCAGATTTATTTTCTTCTGAATGACAACTGGTGGTTTCAGAAGATTTTGGTGAATTTTGTTTTCCCGAATTATTGCCTGACCGTTTTTTTTTATTTTGTACGTCGTTTTTGTGTTTATGCAATAACGAGTGATGATTATCGTTGCATACCGAACATTTGAACTTGCTTTTACATGCTGAAGAAAAATGACCAGAATTTAAACAATTGTTGCACAGTTTTAACTTTTTAACAATGTCACATTTTTTATTTAATTCGAGAGCCTTAAAACTTTCGCATTGATATATTCCATGATCAGCGGAGCAAACATGGGCACTTAGATTTTGTTGCAAAAAAATTACCTGACCTTGACGTTTTCAAATTATTTTCGGATTGAGCTCCTGATTCAGTGGCTTCTAACCCATTGAGTCAAGATTTAAGAAATGAAAAAAAAATCCTTCAATGTTTGTATTTCTCTCGGATTTTTTAAACTTTGTTCGAATATTTTTCGAGATTCTTTATCAAGTTTTTGCAAAATAATGTGTACAATTATAGGATCCCACCTGTGACAATCCCCAAGTTGTTTATGGCTAAAAGCGCTTCTACGGCAGTATCATGTAAGTTCCTTATTGCTGCTGCTGATTCATATGATAAATTTTTTATCGAAAATTTTTTTTCAAGTTGGTAATGAATTAAAACCCGCTGGTTCATTTACAATATCCCACACTGTGTATAGTTTATCTTCCGTTACTGTAAAGTTTTTTACTAAATTAGCTGCCTCACTCTTGAGAGACCTTTTCAAGTAAAGTAATTTTTGAGATGGGTCAATTGTTTTGTTAGGTAACAAGGTTTTATTAACTAAATTCAGAGTAATCTCCAGAGAACGGAGGTAAATCAACTTTTGGCATTTTAATTGTTTGACTAGCCGTACCCGCAATTTTTTCTTGTAGCATGATAGCAGCGTTTTGATATTGCTCTTCAATGTACTCAAAAAAATGCTGGTATATATAGAATTTTACTTCATCGTCACGTTCTTTGACAATTTCTAAGTGCGTTTTTAGAATATTGTCCCAGTATTTGTCAATAGTTTTTAGCTTTTGCTGAATACTTCAACAACTAGTCTATCTAACATTTTGATACTATGTTTCTGAGAGTTAAGAAGTTTGTTATTATGACTTACCTCTTCATCATCTGAATTTTCATTTGACTTGTTACCTGTTCTTAGTCCTTCCAGAGTCCGTTCCAATTCTTCCTTAGCTTTGAGTGCTTTTTCAGCTTCTTCACGATGCTTTGCTTCTCGTTTTTCAACATCTTCTATTTTTTTTCTTATTTGTTCTTTGTCACAAATTTCTTTTAATTTATTATCAAATAAAGTTTTTACTTCAGTAAATTTAATTTTAGTGCTTTTCGCAAATTTTTTTACGAAATATTGTTTATCTACGAAACCCGGCTTTAAATTTTCGATATCGTTATCTCGCGACGTAAATTCCGACAATAACTCTTCGAGTTTTCCTAACCGTTTTTCAATGTATTCTTTGGTTTTCCGACCTTCCGAATCTTTTTTATAGTTAATTTCAATAGCTTTGATTGCTTCGCGGCAATCAACCTCTTGGTTAATTTATACACGATTCCAACTTTTTGGAATCGTGTATCGTTGATTAAATGTGGATAAAATAAAAGATGTTCGTTAATTTTAGATTTAAGTAAAAATTATTTATAATTTTATTATAAACTAAAATTTTTAATTTATTTACAATTTGAATTTGGTTCATAAATTAATGAAAGTTTATTCTGTTATGTTTTTTTTGTGATTTCTAGATTTTTCTGAATAATTTTAGATGTATTAATTTTCACTGAAATTTTATGTTTTTAAAAATTATTAATTTTTCGATACAAAATTTCGGACAATTTTTGATGTATTAATTCTCACTTAGGTTTAATTCTTTATACTATATAGCAGAGGTGTCAACTAATTTTTCTATAAGATCTACTTCGCGCAGTAAAAATCTTCTGTGATCTACTTTTCCTAAAAGTAGGATTAAGACGGAAGGCAACATTTAGTGATCCAAATTCTAAGTGTTCGCCTGTTAAATTAGTTCGGTATTTCGACTTTATTATTTTCGTTTGTGAAAATGCTGATTAGTACAAATATGTTGAACCAAAACAGGCGCATAAATTGTCAGCACTTTCTTAGATTCGGATATTTATCCATCTGGTAAATATTTCCAGAATTTATCTCCGGAACCTCTTGATTTAATATAAATATAATTTTGCAATGTAATAATTTCTGTTTCAAGTGTAATGTTATCCATATCAAAAATAGTTGAGTTTTTCTGCAATTGTTTCTGCTTTAATATTGCTATCAAATGGAAAACTCATAAATAAAACTACATTATAAAGTTTTTTAAAATCTTGGAAACGGTTACTAAATTCTTCAATAACGTTCTTAATTTCTTCGATGTATTTATTTTCATCATAATTAGTAGAAGCAGAACTTTTTAATTGCGCCAACATTTTTGGAAAATTATATAATTTTTTTTGATTCTTGAAATTGAAATTGGCAATTAGAAACGAAATAAATATCGGAAATATGAATATTTATTGGCGATCGACTTAAAATCATTACGCGATCGACCGGTAGATCGCGATCGACGTTATTGACACCCCTGCTATATAGTTTAATATTACGACCGAACTGTACGGGATTTAAAAATACAATTTTTGCTGAACTGTTTAAGCAAGACTAGGATTTGTTTAACACTACACACGATTAATGCGACCGAACACACTGAGATTTTAAAAATACAAAGACCATTAAAATAAATATTTCTATCCATTATAAATCCAATTTTTTGTTCATCAAATAGTAAACTTCAGCAAAATTTAAGTTTTTCTGATTGCAAAATACACAGGAAAGTTTTAAGTTTTTATGATTGCAAAATACACAGGGATCGAAAAAACGTGTGAGGTATTTTGTGAATAAAAAGAAATTCGAAACTGCTTACGTTTGGATTTATACTTGATAGAAATATTTATGTACAACGAAAAAGAACTTTAAAATTTACATGTAAAATTTTTATGTTTGCAAATTTCTTAAAATTTTGTTGAATTTTAACACTCTTGAAGAATTAATTTATCAATTGTTTCACTCATGTTTTTTTTTTCTAAATTCTGTTTAAAAACTTTTTTTTCAAATATTGTTGGGCTGTATCATTTTAAATTTAAAAATTTTTTTTTTTTTTTTGGATAATTTTGTGAAAAATTCCAAAGTTAAAAGTTAAAATTTATTTTATTTAACGAAATTTATCTAATATTTTTAAAAAAAAACTACCTTTTTTTTTCAAATTTTTCTCAATAATAATTTTAGTTTCTTTCCAAATTTTCTTTTAAAATTTTTTTTCAAAAATAGAGTATTTTAAATTTTTTTTCTATTTTTTTTTTATATTTTTTCTCAATTCAGAATTTAAATTTTGTCCTTCGATTTTTAGTGGATGTAGTCCCGGATTGACCACATGAAGAAAGCACTTTACTATTTTTGTAGAAAAAAAAAAAAAGATGTTGTTTATTTGATGGTTTAGAACGAACTGTACAATTTATTTGGTACAATATTTATAAGTAGTATAGAAATTATAAGTAACATAAAAATTATAAGTAATATAAAACTACAATAAAAAAAATGAGAATTATGAATTGAAATATAATTAAATTGCAATATTCATCTTTGTCAAATTAAACTTAAGTAGGAAATTGTGAGAAAAAATAGAATTTGTCTGCACCTTTTGTATTGTTTTACAATTTTAAGTCGTTCGAATTTGTCTGTACCTTTTGCATTGTGTTCATTTTCTTATCTTAACATTAATTTTATTTCGATGAAATTTACAATTTTAAGTCGTTTAAAGACTTAGAAATTTTTCATGTTACGATTGTAACAGTGTTTAATTTAATTACAACCAGGGTTGCCAACTCTTGACCGAGGAAAAACTGGAGAGTTGACTTTAAAATTATGAAAAAACCTGGAGACTGGAGTTTCTGTTGAAAAACTGGAAACTCCAGGGTAAAACACCCCAGTTGACATCCCTGATTACAACTTCGTTTATATGACGTCTTAACGTAGAGAACTGAGTTTTGATTTCTACTGACGTCTTTTTGAAGATATTCACCGTCGCATCAGAAATTAACGGTTAATTAGCGTTGAAAGATGTTGTTAATTTTGATTCACTTTTGATGTCCGCAGTAAATGCTATCTTGTGTGTTCTCAATCGTAGTAGGATGATAAATAAGTCTTCTTGTAAATTAACACCGTTTAGCATCTTGTCGTTGAGACTAACTCCCGTACTTGTTTGTGATTACACAGTAAAAAAAATTGGGCTTTTTTTACTCTTTTTTGTATTCCGTGAAGAGGGTAAACTTGTTTTATACATTTTAGAGTAGTCTTAAAATTAATTCACAATTTTTTTTTCTTTTTTTAGTAATTATTTAACTTTTTTGGTAATAAAATTGCTATTGCTAAAATAAGAGAACAAATTCATACCACCTTGAATGTATTTTAATATTATTTTTCTTTAAATTAATACTAAAATATGGTAAAATTATAATAAAATATATTTTTAATTATTGAAAGTAGTTTTTAATTTCAAAAGATGCTTTTTTTTTTCTCGAGTTTGTATTTTTTTTTAACGTAAGTTTGTTTCCTTATTAAATAAAAAAAAATTGGTGTTTTAAAACGAGTATTATGAATTAAGATCGAGAATGCTGAAATCCATTCGTTATAATACCTTAGATATTTGTAATATTTAATACAAAATTTAAATAACATATATAAACTATATAAATTATATATTTGCATTTTCATATCAAAAAAATATTTTAGTTGAAATTGAGCCAGCAGTGCGAGATCTATGAAAATTTCTCTTTTTAAGAGACCTGTGGGAGTTATATTAGATGAAGAGATCGTTTTAGATGTAGTTTATCAATTTAAATTACAATTACTGCCCGGAAAATTCAGAACGTATAGATTTTGAACCACCAAGTCGAACTGGTAATCTAAATAAATAAAAATTAAATAAATAAAAATTGCATTATTTTTTTAAGTTTTTTAAAATACTTAATTCAAGGATATAAATTTAAAATTTTTTGAATCATCAAACAACTTCATCTAATATTTATTCTAGGATCAGATCAATCTTCAGATTCGAAGACATAACTACTGAAGACTCCAACCAAATAACAAATCTTTCAAGGGTAAGTGATAAAATGAACTCTCAATTTTTATTTTTAAATATCTTCTATAATTTTAGACTTTTAAAGAACAATAAAAATTTGACTATTAGTAATAAACACACAGAATTGTTGGTGAAATTGGCTGGCCAATTTATTAGTGAAAACTTTCAGGTAGATAACTCTTTTCTTTTCATTCCAAGCTTGCGTATGCCAATGCCATAATATTGATTTTTCGTGTATTAAGGGTTAGGCAAATTAGGTCGAGCTATAAGTACATAAAATCAACGCTTTTTTTGTATGATGCACTTAACTCTTTTTAGTTAAAAAAACCCATATAAGTGTTCATATATTATTTTTTTTATATTATAATTAAAAACAAAAATATTGATAATTCGAAAAAAATTTGAACTTATTTATACATTTTATTAATTCATATATTTGGTAGGAATGCATATTTGTCCAAACGACCATTTAATGATTTTCAAGTTTTGATTGATTTATTAATTCCATTTCTAGATACGTCAAATATATATTACATTAAAAGTATTTCATTTTTTGATGTTTAGAAATGTTAATCAATCAAATTTTGAAAATCATAAAATGGTCATTTGGACCAATGAAAATGCAACCTTTCGATTTATACATTTCTGAATTAGAATAAACATAATTGTGAATGATATTTAATTTTTTTTAGATATTGTTTGATTTTATTGTTTTGAGTTTATATCATTATCAAATACAATATTTCAATAATTGGATCCAAATAAAAGATATATTATTTGATATGGCCATATGTGAAGGTAATGATTTTTTAAAAACTAACTATGACGTTTAATAATTTTTTTTGTTTCTTACAGATTAGCACGATGAAGTACAAAAATGTATTGTTCTATTTAATTACTACACGCACCACCTGGAAGAAAAGTTGCTAATGAATCAAAGTTTCCACAAAGAATAAAACAAATTATTGTTTGTAAAAAGGTACTTAATTTTATTAAACATTTATTTCTTAATAAAATTATTAATAAAAATGTATTTATTAAACGAAATTCAAACCTCACAGTCTCTATCACTAAAATTTATTTATTTTTATTTTATTTTAGGCTACAATTTGATTTCAAAACATATTTTACAAACTATTCAAACAACATTAAAAAATTGGGCCCAGTGATGTACTTCCCAACTAGCAGATTATTCTTGTAAATAACTGTTATACCACTTATAAGCTGTATAAGATTCTAGTAAAAGGATTCGTGATACTGAATCATAGTGATCTTATTATGCAACATTTATAAGAATTCTATTTCATTAAAAAATATAAACAGCTCTTTAATGCCGGTTTCAGTCTTCCTATTAGAATTCATCTTATCCCAAAATTCTTCTTCTCTTTTACTTTGTACATATGAGTAAAAAGGAAAAAAAATGTTCTTTAATGCGGACCGTGATCCTGCTATTAGCTTCTATTTTCATAACAAAACTATTTTTTCTCTCTTTTACCTCCTACAAATGAGTAAAAAGGAAAAAAAAAGTTCTTTAATGCCGGCCGTGATCCTGCTATTATTAGCTTTTATTTTTATAACAAAACTATTTTTTTTCTCTTTTACTTCGTTCTATGAGAAAAGAGGAAAAAAAGTTTTCTTTAATACCGGCCGTGATCCTGCTATTAGCTTTTATTTTTATAACAAAACTATTTTTTCTCTCATTTACTTCATACTATGAGAAAAGAGGAAAAAAAGTGTTCTTTAATGCCGGCCGTGATCCTGCTAGTAGCTTTTATTTTTATAACAAAACTATTTTTTTTCTCTTTTACTTCGTTCTATGAGAAAAGAGGAAAAAAAGTTTTCTTTAATACCGGCCGTGATCCTGCTATTAGCTTTTATTTTTATAACAAAACTATTTTTTTTCTCTTTCACTTCATACTATGAGAAAAGAGGAAAAAAGTGTTCTTTAATGCCGGCCGTGATCCTGCTAGTAACTTTTACATTTGTTTTTTACTTTGCACTATGAGAAAAGAGGACAAAAATAGTTTCACGCGTATTTGCCGTATGCTTTTAAAAACAATAACAAAAATAATTTAAATTCCGTGTTACCAGGTTATTGCACTAATCCCCTAACCATATAAATATAATAAGGACTTGAGAGAGTTTATTGTTTGTAAAATTATCACTTTGACTTCCTTTACGTTGACGTTTTTATTATAATTTTGCGGAAATTCTTTGCAGATTCATGATTTTAAAATGATGCACTTATTGTACGGAAATAGAAAATTATTGTGTAAGGGTTGAAAGGTTCAAATGGTCCGAAATAATAAAAGAGTATGATGATCGGAAAATCAACCTAAAGGATTTTTTAGTTAGACGTATCCTTGGGTGGAATTTGTGAGAATTTTTTCCGGATAATTATTATTTTCTGAATTTTTACGTTGTTAAGAAAATATTAATTATTTTGGGAAATAAAATCAAACTACTGACTAAGAATTTAATAGCATTCTTTATTGTAAGGTTGAATTTTTAATACCTTCCGTTTTGTCTAAAAATTCGCACTTTTTTATCCTTGTTAATTGTACCTAGAACTCCAAAATGTTCCTTTAAATTATTTATAGACATGGCAATACAGACAGGTTGGTTACCATTTTAGTTTTTTGTGATGAAAAATTTATAGTGAATGATACCAGTGAATAGTTTAACTTCACTAGACCTCTTTCGTGTAAAAAAACACGAAAGTATTAATTTTAAAAAAATAATTCCAATCAAATAAGGAAAATTCGTTTTTGATTAATTTTTGCTTCAAAAATGAAAAACGACTATTTAATTTTTTTTATTTGTTATTTTAGTTTCACAAAATTAAATTAATTTTTATCCCTATTAAACATTTTTTTAGTGTTTTTTAACAATTGAAAAAATTAAAAATAATATCCTTAAAAATAAAAATCAATAAACAAAACTTAAGTACAGTAAACTCTATACAACGCGACACTTCTATAACGCGTTTTCGCTACAACGCGATTCATAAATGGCGGCAATTTTTCTCACAACGCGATTTTTTTCCTACAACGTGATTAAAAAAAATTATTTTTTAAAAAAAATCGCTTATCTCGGAATGTTTTAAACGACCGCAAGAGCTAACGAACCTATCTCTTGTTTTAGTAGTTCAGATTCGGATATAGCACCAGCAAAACGTTCGCGGCATAATCCGGTTAGCAGTGATATTATTCTTATATTCATCAATATTCCTTTTTACATTTTAATCTTTATAAATTTGAATTTTTATTTAGTTCTTAATTTTAATTTTGTTAATTTTTATTAATTTATTATAATTTTATTGAAGGATTTCTAATAAAATCTTGAGTATATTTAATTATTAATTTAATTGCATTTTTTTATACTTGGAACCTAACCCCTTTTTTTCTATAGAGTTCATGTCTCCTGCAACGCGATTGCCTACTACACGACGTTTTCTAAGAACGTATCTCTCGCGTTGTAGGAGGGTTGACTGTATGTCGCCACTTCGAAACAGGAAATAATTTAAAATTTTGGGATCTTTCTATAAAAGTTCCTAAAAATAACATAGGTTATCCGAATATAGGAACAAAATACTTTATGGAAATTGAAGTTATTTAAACGCAAAAGTTTGTTTGAAGAACTAAATATTTTATTATTTGGCAAATTGTTGATTCTTTTTGAAAAAATCTATGAATTCAAAAAACTACATAAAAAGAATAGAACATCAGTTAAATTTTATTTATTTGTGCCATGGCAAACTACATTTTACTCATACTTTGCTTATATGACTTTAAAATGTACCAAAATTTTAACAAATTTAATGCCTTTTTAAATTTAAAATAATTTAAATATCATAAATTCCACTAGGTTTTCATATTTATTAATCCTAGAATATTAAAAATTGCATTATTTTTTCAATTGCATGAAAAAAAAAAAATTCAATTTTATTTTTTTCAACAATTGCAATAGTTTTTGTATATACTTAATTTAATACACATTTAAAAATTAAAATGTGCACAAGTTAAATTAAATACAAATACATTTATTTTATCATTACATATACCCATCTAAATATTTATTTATTATATTTTATTGGTTTTCCTTTTCTTTTAACTATTTTCTTTTTTATATACTATATTTATGCACTTCTTTTTTTTATGGCTGTCCTTCTCTTTTCTTTCATGAAAAAAAGTGTTATACAGGCTAATAATGGGATTAGTCACAGAATTCAAGAATGTTATTAGCCATTTACTAACCCATTTATAGATACTTATATAACAAATTATACTTATAATTTTCGCCACTTCTGAGGTTATAACAGGATTCGTGATACTTAATAGACAGTTACTAGAATACATAAGCTTTCTACTAAAAGAATTGAATCTTCTTATAGAGCTAATTTGCTAGTTGGGTTATGTACCTACGAACAATTTTACTAATAAACTTTTTTTTAATTTGATTCGGTCAACATTTGTAATTATTATTTTATTGTAAAAAAAGTGCCAACAAATTGGATTTTATGTATTTAAATTAAGTACTATAAAAACAAAAGTACATAGTCTTAAGATTTGTCTTAATGTAAAATAATTTCTATGATTTATTTTAATTTTTCTT